>PVLA01005196.1:0-153510 GCA_004027455.1 Hydrochoerus hydrochaeris | reverse complement strand
ATTCTTTCTTTCCCTCTCTGGAGCAACTACTCAAGCTGAGCTGAGCCATTTCCCTGGGCCAGAGCTGCCTGTGGCCCAACCTGTAGCTCAGAAGGTCTTCCCGGAGGCACCTCCGGGGCACCTGCTGAGCTGCCCAAACCCCCAGAGCCAACACAGCCAGAACCACCAGAGGGACCCACACTCTCCAGGTAGCACTGATAAGAATCAGAGCCTCAAAGAAGCTGCCCACTGCACGAGGGGAAATGTGCACAGAGGAAGGCGCAGGTGCATTTCAGTCTTCCGCGCTCCACGGCCTTCTACAGCCACCCTCGGGTTCCCAAAGTCCTGACTCAGGGACTTTGCTTCAGGGTCGTGCCTCTTGAGGGTCGTGTGGATTAGTCTATCAGATCCTGCTTCCCAAATGCCACCTGAGCAGAACTGGGACCCCAGTGAACTTGCACAACCACCACTGCTGTCAGCCTTGAGAATGGGTAATATGGGTGGGGCGGGAGACAGTCACTGATGAGCAGAGCACTGAGCGGCCTCTTTACACTCTGTCTCACCTGTGACAGCTGAGCGGGCGTCCCACCCCTAGCCCCAGGCCTCTCCCCACCCACACCCCTCTGTCCCAGCTCTGTCCATCTCTCTCCCTCTGCTCTGTTCACAGGCACCTCCATGGGCTCCAGCTCAGCACGCTTCCGCCGGAGACCCACCTGCCCCGATGCGTCTGTGGCTGGCAGCCTCCCCACACCACCGGTCCCCCGACACAGGAAGAGTCACAGCCTGGGCAACAAGTGGGTGACTGAGCAGCCCTGCCTCAGGGCTTCTGACTTGGCATGGGCATGAATGAAGGAATGCTGGGGAGCCCTCCCCCGAGGCTGGGTCCCTTCCATACCCCTCCTGGGAGCTCTTGGTGGCCCTTGCTGGCATGCTGTCCTGAGACTGGCATGAGTTCAGGAATCACCGAGGGCACTGGTAGCACCACCCATCCACCATCCACTGAGGCTCCAGGCTCCGCCGCTCATGGAGATGGAGAATGGATGAAGGAAAGGGCAGGGAAGCAACGGGAGTTTGAGCAAATGTGCCCAGGCTCTGTTAGTAGCTCTTTTATGGAGAAACCCAGAGTCCAGGCCCAGTGGGTGCCACGGAACGTCACCAGGCCACCATTGGGTGTCTTGTGGCATCTGCACAGCAGCGAACCTGCTGGTTTACCCACCCCATAGGGCTTTTAGCTCGGGGCAGAGGTAGATCCCAGTATGACTGGGGGCAGCCGTGCCCATAGCCCCTGGGTATTGGGCACGGACTCCTGAACAGATGGGTCCGTCTCCCTCCCTCCTTTCTTTTCTGCTTGGCTTCCTCCTTCCTGTCCAATTGCCTGCCTGCCATCTCTAGTCAGCCCCGAACCAGCTCTGGCTGGCCCCGAGGAGTCAAAGGCAGGAGGAGGAGAGACTCTCTTGAGGTCTGAGCACTCCTCGCCCTCCGCGTGCCTCGCCGCATGCCCACGGGCAGGAGCCCACCCAGAGGAGGTGGGCCTCCAGGTGGCGGTATTATCACATGCAGGGTAAGAATGAGTCTAGCGAGGCCACAAGGCGACGTCCCTGGCAGTGGTGAGGAGGCCTGGGAGCCAGGACTGATCAGGTGCGAGCACTAAGCCCCGCCACAGCCTCGTCACTCGCCAGCCGCATCTTCATCCTGGAAGCAGGCAGGGCAAGCAGCATTACTCCCCATGGACAGGCGGAGAAACTGAGGTGCCACAAAAGGATGTGACTTGCCCAACGTCACACCTCACAAGAGGGCACAGCCTGGAAACCTGCACCCCGGCAGGTGCAGCTGAGATTGCTCCACGGATAAGGAGCTGTGCCTTTTTCTTCCTTCCTTTCCGTTTCCAGTATGATGTGTCAGTTGAGTGTAGTTGAGAGTAAAAGTGCAACATTCCCATCGGAGAAGGCCAGGCACCTTCTGGACGACAGTGTCCTAGAGTCGCGCAGTCCCCGCAGGGGCCTCACCCTCACCTCCTCCACCGTCACCAATGGACTCTCCCTAGGTAAGCGTCTCCGGCCTGCACACCACAGGCAGGGGGCCTAGGCTCAGCATGTGCTCTGTGTCTGTCTCTGTCACAGTGCCACTGGGGGGCCCTGGGATCCAGTGGCACCTTGTCCCTAGAGAGGTGTCTCCCCGCAAGTGCACCCTGGAGCTGGGAAGCCTTTGCTTCCTAGCCTTCTGGAATTGAGGAACCAAGTGGTTCTTACCTGGATTGTAGCCTGAGTGTTTCAGGCAGAGGAAGAGGCAGCCAGACACACACTTGAGTCTGAGCCCCCAAAGCCCAGCTGCTGTCACAATGGCATTTCTGCCCCAGGGGAGCCCTCAGCCCCAGGACCCCACAGCACAAAGCAAGGAAAGCTTCTTGGCACAGTGATGGGGTGGCCACTGGGTCTTTACTGTGTACTTAATGCTGCAAAGCCAGAGGGAGGATGGAAATGCGATCTTTGGGGATGAAATGACATCGCTGAGCATCAGCCAGAACAGTGCTTGTGTCAATGGAAGGAACAGAAGTTTGGCAGAGGCTGAGAGCGAGGCAGGGAGGTGCCAAAGTTAGGGCTGAGGCTATCCCTGAGCTCTGGTTGCAGACCTGTCTCCCTGCATCCCCAGGTCAGCTGAGGGCAGGTGGACACCAGCATAGTGTGACTGACCTGATCAGACCAGTGCCCCTCTGATGGCACCCAGGTCCCTTCCCATGTGCCTGTGCTTCTGTTATTGGTGTGCCTGTGTGTCTGTCTGCTGCCTTTAGCAGGGAGTTCTCTCAGGTCTGGGGTGGACAGGCAGATGCCATGCTGAGCTTGACCTGATGAAGACCATAGGGCAGAGGGCCAGGAACATGGGGTAGGTGGGCAAGAGGAAAACTGGCAAAATCCCATGTCCCAGTCTCAGAGACTGTGGGCTGTCGGTCCAGGAAACAGCCATCTGCCCTGCCTCTGAAAGTCTGCCTTCTGTCCTCAGGGGCCATCCTATGTGGACGCAGGCAGCAGCATAGGATTGTTTGTGCCAGTGCCTTCCAGGGCCCGTGGGAGCCATGGAAGAGTGTACAGGATTCCACAGGTTGGGGAGAGGCGAGGTGGAACAGAAGTGCAAAGGTTTCCTCCCCAAGACTTTGCTGTGTTGAGTGTTATGAACACTCAAAGACTGTGGGGTCCCCTGATGGATCCCTTTTCCTTGGAGTATGCAGTGGGATACTGAGGATGCACTCTGGAAATACAGGCCAAAGAGTGCTTGGCTGGGCCCCGAGCATCTGTGTGACATCTAGGAAATTGTTTCTGCTATGCCTGAGTCCAGGCCTGCTGTTCCCGTGACAGAAAACAAGTCAGGTGCTGTGCATCCAGCATCCGGGTGCAGATCACAGAGTTGTTTGCTTCTGACTCTTCAAGTCAGGGAGCTCACAATGTTTTTCTGCTTGGGGCTGGAAAGCCCTAAGTAAGTTGCCACGTGTGCACAGACCCCCTTTGGAGCCAGACTGGTCTGTCCCCAGCACCTGTAATGAGGGCCACTGCTCAGAATGATCCAAGGGCCTGGGACTCCTTACTCCTTCCCTCTGCCAAGCCTTGCTTTTATTTCAGTCAAATAGCCCTGAAGCTTGAGCCTCTTCAGTCTAAAACAGTACAGAGGCAGGGCATGCAGATGCTGAGTGACAGAAAAAAAAAAAAATCTCTCCTTGGAGAAGCCTTGGGGACCTCCTAGAAGTAGGTGGCCTGGTCCAGCCCTCATCTGTGCCTCCTTGGGCCAGGGCTGTGCTGGGACATTCCGGGACATTCCACAGCTCATGGGCTCTATCAAAGAGAGGCAGCCTGTCAAAGAGGGGCAGGTGAAGTGTGTTCCAGCCTTGCTTCCCCTGGGCCAGTGGTAAATTCACATCAGGCCAGGTAGGCCTAAGGCTCTGGACCCCATAGGCCTCCTGCAGGTAGTGGGAAGAGGCAGAGGGTCCCCTGAGAATGGTGGTACAGGATAGTTCTATACCTCCAGAGCAAAGTCAGAAACAGTGGCAAAAACTTGAGTCATGTTGTCACCCACAGGGTCAGGAAGCTGTGAGCTCTTCAAGGCCACTGCGCTCACTGATCTATGTTCCTTTTCCAGGCAGTAGTGAGAGCTCAGAGTTTAGTGAAGAGATGTCTTCAGGGCTGGAAAGGTGAGTGTGGCCTCAGCGTGGCCTCATCCCATGGAGGTCTCAGGACCAAGGAGCTGGAGGCAGGCTCTGGGCACTGGCCTCAGGAGGTGGTCCTGTGGCTCCACAGCAGTGGGCAGGAGCAGTAGGACTGTGGGTGTCCTGGCTCCGGGCTGTGAGCAGCCCCACTTTTCTGGCCTGCGGTCAACTCAGGAGTGCTTCCTGGAGCAGACCTGGGAGCAGGCTGCATGTGCAGTGCGGGTTGTGGAGAGCAGGAGCTAGAGCATCGCCTGTTCTTGAGATGGGCACGTGGCTCCACCTGGTGGGCCCTAAGAGTATTGCACCCACACTCCACCACCCTGCTGGGCACTAGTGACAGGACTGGCACCCTTGCCATGCAGCCTCAGGTTTGACACCCTGTGCAGAGCCTGTCTTCCCAGGTACACAGCCTTCAGCTCAGGAGTTTACCTGTCACACATGCTCCTGGGCCAGTCCCAGGGCCTGGGAAGACGGGGGGTACTGTGAAGGGGTGACCCATAGCTGCAGCACCGGTAGAGGAGGGCATCAAGGTCCGAGGCTAGGCAGAAGGAAGTCCAGTGATGAAGACTGTTCCAGGGAGGCAGGCGTACCTTGTCCTTCAAGGTGGGGCCTCCACCAGTGTCTAGTGGTCTGTGCCATTACCATGCTGTCATGCATGTTACACACCTATGCACACTCAGAGAGCTCTCACAGTGCATTTACACAAGCTTCACACTCACACATGTGCACATACATATGCACATGCTCACAGTTGCACTCATGCACATGAATGCACACTGGTGGTTACACAGTGTCACGTGTGTGCGTGCAGGTGTGCACACTCCATTACACATCATACATGCACCAGTTCAGCTAGTCTCACATTTAGTTTCATATGCATATGCATATACGCACATGCTTACACACATTGTTATATGCCCGTACACACATATGCTCACAGCTAAATGTTCTTACATGTGCACATGCACACACCTGCAGTTACACAGATACTCCCTCAAATGTATATGCACACATAGTTACACATACCCTCTGAGATACACACATACACATTCACTCAGTACACACTCATGTGTACATACACTTGGTCATATGCTACACGCAGGTACATGCATACATATACACACATGTATACACATGCATATACACAACTACACCTATAGATGTACAACACTACATTTTCTCATATACTCTACATGCACACATGTGCATGCACACATATGTATACGCACATGTGTGTACACTCATTCATGTATATGTGAGTGTATACTCTCACAATATGCATAGCACAGCACACACACCTCATACTCCTACAGTGCTGAAGCTGCTGTCCCCTAACTATAGAGTGACAAGAGAAGAGGTTGTTTCTCTCTACCTCTTACAGGGAAGAGGGACTATCAGGTGGTCAATGAACTGAGCACTTCCTGTGTCCCGGGGTCTGTCCAGGCCCTGCCATGCATGTGCATGAACTCCCTGCACCTCCACCACAGCCATAAATATTGTCCCCATTTTGTGCACAAGGACAACAGGGTCCCACTGAAGTGATTTGCCTGCTTCACACTCATTTGCCAAGGACAGTTGACCCAAAGCCACACCCTTCTACCAAGCACCCCTTGATTGTCCCATGCTTCAGCCAGAGGGCTAGCTCTGACATCTCTACAGACATCTGTGCTGGCCCCAGATCAGCCAGTCAGTCTGTCAGTGAAACTCAGGGTAACAGCTGGGAGGGGGAGGTCTGCACTTGTCCCAGCACTACCGCAGAGACCTTTATTCTTGGGCTAACTGGCCCAGCTGCTCTGGCTCTGGAGCCACCCTGCAGTAGGAAGGAAAGCCCTACAGGCCTCAAGGGCAGACTCTAGAATTCATAGCCCAGTCGGGACTCCTAGGTGTGCCCCAGGAAGAGGGCTACAGACAAGCCAGCATCTCCCCTGGACACAGGCCCCCAGAGGACAGCAAATGGAAAGCTCCACCCAGTGGTGAGATCCAGAACAGCAACCGCTCCGGAACCTATCTGTTCATTCATTCATTCATTCCTTCATCCACTCATTCATGCATTTTTTTCACTTGGTAGTTATTTATTAAGCAGCTGTTTCCTGCCAGATACTACACAACTTGCTGAGAGTGTAGTCTCTATGGTTCCCATTAGGTGCCATGATTGAGCTTAAACTAGGAAGGAGGAGGGCAGAGGTGAATTCATTGTTCCAAGGATGCAGCACTGTGTCCAATGCATGAACACTGTGAACTACAGCCTTTTATAGCATCTAGACCACTGTCAATCTGAGTGTCTGGAGGAGGCACCTTGTAGGTGGGATCTCTGAGCACTGACTTCCCAGTGATTCATTGTGCCCTTCCTCCAGCAGCTATTAACTGCCCTGCATGGAGGGTGTCCTGCTCCTCATTGTCTAGGGGACGTAACACTTGGCCCATGACCTCCTGGATGTGGGGGACAGAAGCCACTTGCTTCACAAGATGACAGAGGTTACAATGAAGACCCACTCCCATGCAGGCCTGATTATCCTGTGCCAGCTGCCTGCAGCCTCCCGTCCTTATTTCCGCCCAGCACCAGTCTCTGCTCCTGTTCCCAGAGAATCCATTCCCTGAAAGCAGATGAGCGATCCAGTCTTTCCTGCAGACTCTGCTGGAGCTCTTGAGGGAGTTACCTCTCATTCCTCACAGCTGAGTCACCATCCTGTTGCCTCCTGGGTCTTCTTTAGGCTTGACCTTTGGGCAGCCCCCTGCATTCCATCTGTATCTGCTCTGTGAATGGGAGTGGATCCCTGGGTAGCACCCTCTGCCCTCCCACCAGTGACAGCCCAGAAAGACCTCCCTACTCAATGGCCTTCCAGCTGTCCTCACAGCTGCTGTGTGATCACAGCTTTCTCTGTATTGTCTCACCTGCTGGAGCAGATAAAGGTTTCATAAGAGGGCCAAGCTAGGGCCTCCTGCAGCTCTGAAGCTGAGGGGCATGACCTTTGATGGACCAGCCCATGCTCTAGTAAAATCTTTCTCAGGCCAGGTAAAGAAATGGAGCCAAATGCATAGTAAGGTAAAGGGCAGGGAGACACAGCCCTTCTGGTTGAGCACATCTGAATCTCTGTCAGTGCCACCACAGACAGGCAGGCAGCAGAATTCCCGCTGTCTGCACTTAGTTGGCCCCATCTTGTGAGTTCACATGCTCCAAGTTTGTACATATAAATGTCAGTGCCAGGGCTTAAAGGTGGTTCTTCATTGTCAGCCAGAACCAGGCCACATGTGCCCAATGTGTCCCCAAAGTGGCATCAAGAATGCCCACATCACCAGGTGTGGTGTATGCCTGTAATCTCAGTGAGAAGCTGCGGCAGGAAGATTGCCATGAGTTTGAGGCCAGCCTGGGCTACGTAGTGAGTTCAAGGCCAGCCTGAACTAAATAGCAAGCAGCACAAATAATCAAAAAATGGGCACCCACATCAGCTTCTACTTGGAGCCATGGACCACTGAAAAAGGACACACCCCTATCCAGCTGGGATGTGGAGTGAGGGAGCAGATAGCAAAGGGGGTCACCTTGCTGTTTCCACATCTGCAGAGCCTGGGCAAGGTGAAGACACTGGGCTGAGGTGGGGCAGCCAGGGAATATTAGTCACTTCTCAGCTTCATTGAGGCCAGAGTGAGGACCAAGTGGTGGTCCTGGGCCAGAGCCTTCATTGTTGGGGAGTAGTGAGATGGGGTTTGGCCCGCTTTTCTCTATGACTTTACCCGGCAGCCCTGCCCCACACACCACTTGCCGAAGGAGGGGAGGGAGGGGCCTTGAAAGGGCCTGGGGCTGGCACTGGGCTGGGTTCCAGCCATCGTCAGACTCCAGAGAAGCAGGGAGGCAGAGGCGGTCAGGACAGCAGCGGGGCCACCGGGGGCTGTGGGCCTGACCTGCAAGTGTGGGCACATGGCAAGAACAAGAGTGTGGGTCCAAGGGACAAAATATTTTTAAAGAGGAACAGAATGGATTATAAAAATAGCATAGATGTGTGTATGGAAATACATACTGTGCTGTCATTCGTCTTGATGATTTGGAGTTAGAGGGTTGTTGAGGGAGGTTTCGTTCCCCCAGATTCCCCAGATTTTCCACAGTGAGTAAATGTTTTCTACCCAAAAAGAAATTATCATTCAATTTTTTAAAAGATGTCATCAGACATGATTACTGACCAGTTTTGATTCTTTTTTTTTTAATTTAAAGAGAAACAAAAGCATGTAAAGGGTAGAGATAATACAGAATTCCCCAAAAAAAGATAAATAAGAAATCACTAGTTGATAGAGTACATATTGTCCTCTTAGAAAGTGTTGTTCAAGTTACAAAATTAAAGCATACAAAGTAGATAGTCAAACAGTGAGAGTATAAACAGTTACACATGCATGAGTCTCTACATGTATTTCTATCCTTTCTGTGTTAGAGGGAAAAACAAAACATAGTAAGACAAAACAAAACAAATTCCTATAAAACATGAAACCAAAAAGTCATATAAAACCACAGTACAAGGTGATCTACAATGATTACTGTGTTGTTTCTTATTATCTTCAATAGAATTGTCTATATCATCAGGCTTAATTGAATATAGCAGTATAATTGAATATAGCAGTATATAACAATATTAGTAAAAAAAAAAACATTGTATAAAACTTCAAAGGCAGGTAATAATCAAACCATAGTGGATATTCTAGTGGATCTTGTCATCTTAAGTGCAGTTGCCTATACTCTCAGACTTGATACTATCAATCATAACAGCTCTGAATAATATCTATCAATACAGAACAGCAACCTAACAAACCACATTTGATTATGATCAGTCATGGTAAAACAGTATAGCTTTTACAGAGCTTTAGATTAAGTTAATAGGAAATTAAGGATGATTACCATACTATATCCTGTTATTTCAGGATTACTGTCTGTGCCCTCAAATCTAGTACAGGTAGAATGACTGGAACAGAATATAATACATCTAAGAAGAGTAGTGTGAGTAATGTGGGTTTTAAATCCTGGTGCACTACTAACAATATAGTGTATCAAGACCATCTATGTTAGAGATTCTAGCCATCCTTCTCTGCCTCATTTCTGCTATGCTATTTTTCTGCCTTTGTTTGTCTAGTTTTTTCCTTCATTCTACTGCCTGCCCCACTCACTGAGGCCTTTCTGCCACTGTTCCTAAAATCCTGATTTTTTTTCTCTCTCTCTAGAATGTCCTTCAGTATTCTCTGTAGGGTTGGATTGGTGGTCACAAACTCCCCCAGTTCCTCTTTGTCATGGAAGCATCTTGTTTCTCCATTAATTTCTAGTGACAGTTTTTCAGGGTACATCAATCTGGGCTGGAGGTTATTTTCTGTCAGGGCTTGGAATATTTCACTCCAAGCTCTTCTTGATCTGATGGTCTGTGTCGAGAAGTCAGCCGTGATCCTGATGGGCTTACCTTTATAGGTAATTTGTTTCTTTTCTCTGACAGCTTTTAATATTCTGTTTTTATATTTTGAATTTCTGGTATCTTGATTATTATATGTCTGGGTGTAGATCTGTTTTGGTTGTAGGTGGCTGGAGTTCTGTATGCCTCACATAACCGAATGTCATTTTCTTTTCCCATGCTTGGGAAGTTTTCCTTAATTATTTCCGTGAATAGCCTTTGTAATTTGCCTGTTTGTATTCCTGCTTCTTCATTCACATTTCTTATTCTTAAATTGTAGATTCTCTTGTCATCTTCTAGCCTTTGTATTGTTACTGCCTGTTTCCTTGTTATTTTTAAGAGATCTTTCCTTTCATGATCACACATTGCAAACTTGTCTTCAAGTTTTGATAGTCTATCCTTAGTTTCTTTTAAGGAGTTTTACCAGAATTCAATGGAGTTTTTAGTTTCCTGGTAGTCTCTTTGAATCTGCTTCACGTATTCTATATTTTCTTTATATTCTTTATCGAATGTTTCTCTCCTTTTTGTGTGTGTTCCTCCCTTCTTCCATTTGTATCTTCCTGAGAGATGCTTCCTGAGAGCATTTCTTTTATTACTCTACTCATATCTTGCTTTACCTGATTTAATATTTCAGTTTTGAGCTCATCTACAAGGTCCCAAATATATCTCTTAATGTTCATTGAAGCCATGTCTGATGTTGCGTGTTTGCTGCCCTCAGTCTCCCTTATTTTTCCCTCTCCTGGATCAGTGCTCTCAGGTTTCTGGGCTGGGGACCTCCTCTTGCCTCTCTCTCCGGTCCCAGCTTCCTCCACACAGGTGTACAGTGTAGGTCCCAGCCCCCTTCCCTGTTGGCCATGTTTCCTCTGAAGCACACTGGCAAGGGACCTCCGCCCTCTCCTGCCTGCCCCTCCCCACTGGGCCAGCCAAACTTCAGGGGCCTTCACCCGCTTAGTGTGTGCTAGGTGCAGGGAATCAATTTGGGACGGTCATTGGGTCCCGGCCAGGGGTGTGACCCAGTCCAAGCAAATCCCACGAATCTGCTCTGGAGAGGGAGCAACCAACTGAAGTCACTGTCACTCCCAGTTCAGGCTCCTCCTGCCCAATTCCAACATGTCGCCCATTTGGTCAAGCCCTTCCCTTGAGGGGGGGTGTGTCTCATTCCCAGCACTGACTGTGGATTAATGAAGGTCCCTTCACCAGTTCCACTCTCCATTGGGCTCACCAACCCCCAACTTTAGCGCTGCTGTGGTTCCTGTGAGTGGCAGCAGGAACGAGTTTGGGCGGCTCTGCTGGCAGGCGCAGATTCAAGCTGGTGCAAACTTGGCGGGTCACAGTGAAAACACTGTGTCCTGTAATTTTTAGCTGTTCAGTTGTAGTCCCGACATGTTTGACGAGCTTTTTTATGTATTAATTTCTTCCTGTGTCAAGAGGATCCATCTCCCTCTGTCTGGGTCTCTCCAGGGTGTTTTACTCTGGCATATGAGTTGTTTCTCCCGGGAGGCTTTGTATTTTGTTGCTCACTGATCAGCCATCTTGACTTCTTCCTACTGACCAGTTTTTAAGAAGCAAAATAGGAAAGTGTATCACAGTTCATTACAAAGCCCTCAGCATCCATTTTCCCTAGCCAACCTCGTGGAAATGTCCTCCTGTGTGAGATCAGACTGTGACAGGGATGGTAGAAAGAATAGGAGAAAAGGGGCCTCAGGGACCCAGTGGCAGATGAAGCCCCTCAAGTGGGACAGGGAAGGGGAGAGAGGGGACAGCACATAGCCTTCTATGACGCAGAAGGGCCCTGTCTTGCGGGGACCTGGTCAGAGCTCACCAAGCCTGAAAGGAGTTAAGCTAGCTGCACAGAGGGCCCTGGCACAGTGGAAAAGGGCGCAGTGGTCATCTGACAGGTAGAGCTATGTCGCCTGCAGGTTCAGGGGTAGCTCCTGGAGGAGGTGGCTGCTGAGGTCCAAGGGCATTTGGTAAAGAGGACCCTGGTGAGCCTTCAGGGGGATTCTGGGACCTGAGGGGCCTGTGAGCTCTGAGCCATGTCCTGGATGGGAGAGGTTGCCCAGGAACGCTCAGTCTCTCTCAGAGTCTCATGGGAGAGAGAGAGGTGGGCCCCTTGACATGTCCTGTTTTCTTGAGTTCTCAGTGTACCTCTGCAGCAGAGGTGTGGCCAGCAGGGCTAGGGGGCCTGGGGTCCAGGCCACCTGTGCTACTGGTCCCCTAGACAGCATCATCCTCTGAGCCTGGGCTCCTCAGTGTGCAAAAGGGGTGTGCACCATGCACACTTAGTACACAGGTGGAGCTGCTCCATGGAGGAACCAAGGTGGGGGCTTCTAATAAGGAGTCCCCCTTGTAGGCACCTCTTACCAGCAAGAAAACCACCTAGGGGCTAAGGCTGGGCAAGGGAAGAAAAATCTCCCCAAGTGGGCAGACTGGGAAGACTGTCCTACCAGTGCCCAGGATGGCCTCTAAAAGGCATCGCAGGCAGTTGGCCCCATGGCCAACAAGGGTTGAGGTGGTTGGCTGAGGCAATTTCTGCTCCTTGGGAGGAGATTTCCTGTTGGTCTCAGCCAGCAGAACCACCAATTGTCCTCAAGGACACATCAGGAAAGTGGACGGCTGGTGGCGACTGAGCACCATGCCTGCTACTCCTGAAACAGTTTCAGAGATGCATGTTCCCTTCCTGGGATCAAAGAACTTGGTCAATGCCCCAGGTTTGCCAGGTCACAAGGTGGCTCTGAGCCCCGAAGCCTGCAGTATTTGGGGAGAATTAGGTCATGCTGTGAAGCAAGGGTCCCCTCAGCTCCAGTGCAGCTGTGTGCACAGCTGAACGCAGGGTGACTCACAGTGGGCCTTGCCATCTCCACCCTGTTGTGCTTCCCAAAAGCTATCACCTGACAACCAAACCTCCAACACGTGAGCCTTTGGGGGACCACTTTGGATCTAAGTTATTACACCTGTCCTTGGCCATAGAAGTCAGGGCTGGAACCCTGGCCAGCTGCTTTTTCTTGGGGAGCTGAGAACCCCTGCCCACAGCTTCTCTGACCAGTGCCTTTGTGTCCTCCAGAGCCAGGGCTGAGCTGTGGCCAAGTCTCTGCCTCACTGTGTCTGTCCTTCCCTCTGAAGTCTTCCCTACCCCTGTCCTGCCCAACAGACCAGATTCTGGACTTCTCAGCACACAGAAGAGACTGGAGATGCCACACCGCTCCCAGGTTTATGTGGGGTGGTTTTACTAAGCCACTGAGCCTCACTGACCTAGTACTTAATGGCCAGAGAGGAAATCTGGTGTGGATTTGTGTTTGTCCTACCTGCTTAGCTGCCAGAAGGCTGGGGCTATGCACAACAAACATGGTTCCTAGGAGCCTGCCTAGGAAACCTGTTCCTAGGGACATTATTCGGAGAAAGGTGGGTGGCTCGCAGAGAGCAAAGGACCTTTAAAAAGCGCAGCAGGAACGGGTGTCAATGCCCAGTGGAATTCAGGGTGGTACTTCCTGCCTCTGGATGAGGGTGAATCATCAGGAAGTAGCCAGACAAGCCATAATGGGACTGGCTTCACATCTGGATTTTGTGGGTGCAGGTAAACACCACTGAAAAGCGTATCACCTGGGCTCTGCCGCAGGTGTAGCCTGCCAGAGTTCTGTGAACTTGAGACAGGAGGACGGGGTGGAGAGCCCAGCTTCTGCTAAGACCAAGGTTCCTGAGGCCTCAACACAATTGTGATCTAAGAGTTCTCTCAGCTTCTATGCTCCACAGGCTCACAGCAGAGACTTAGGGCTTTATGAATTCTAACGCCCAAATAGTAGTAGTCTTGTGTACCTAAGAGACAATGTCCTAGCTAACCTAAAGCAGTGCCCTGGCTGCTTCTACAGCCCCTCCCATGCTTCTTCTTCCTAATGCTGTGACCTTGGGCAAGTGACTTCACCTCTGCAAGCCTCAGATGCCTTATCCATGAGGCAGGGATAATAACAGTGCCTGCCTTACAGTGTTACACGGTTAAGTGTGCTAATGAGCAAATCCTGCTGAGCACATTGCCTGACACCTATCATTCCATCACTACCATCACCATCATCATCACCACCATGACCATCAGCATCACCACCTCCATCACCACCACCACCATCAGCATCATCACCATCATCTTGGAACTCTGTGTGACTGGGAACTGGTTGCCAGCCAACATCTTCCCTGGGGAAAACCCCTTGAGCTCCTGGTCTGGGTAGGCCTCAGTTGCCTGCTACAACTTCATGCCCAGATCTACCCTGAAGAGGCAGCAGTCAGTGGGACTCCTGAGGATACATGGTGTTCAGCCACGGTCTCAGAACAATGCTAGGACCCGTGCCTGAGGCCCTGGAGTAGGACCCCATGGGAAATCCGTGATTCCTAGCCTTTAACAGATAATACTGCCCACACAGATTGCATTTGCTGGTCCAGAAAATTTACCTAAGAAAGCAGGGAAGAATCAGGCCATCTAGCTCCCATGACTGAGGCCCCTCACCGCTCTGCTCTGATGCTAGCCAACCCATCCAGGCTGCCCATCACAGCCTCCCCAGCTCACAGCGACAGAAGGCTGACCACCACCCCTGCCAATGCTGAGGGCTGGCCAGCACCTGGCTCCTGAGCTCAGGCAGGCCATTGGCTCACACAAAGTTGGGTGCCCAATCCTACCTCTAATGACAGGCCAGTGAGGTGGGACATGTGGTTTCCCCACCAACTTGGTCTCAGTGTTCTCATCTAAAATGTTGTGAAGGTTGACTGTACCTTTCCACAAGGCTGGTCAGATTAGTGTACAAAAGCACTTAAGTAGTACATAGTAAGCAGGTGACAGGAGTCAGTGGCTGTGATGTATGGGACAGCCAAAGCTCCTAGGAGAATACCACATGGAAGAAGACAAGGGACAAGGGACCTCAGAGCTGCCCACCCACGGGACCCTCATGCCTAAGTACTTCGTGGCCATTTGGCCTCACAGACACTGGCACAGCCCAGTGAGTATGACCTGTGGGCTGAGGTGCCCAGTGGAGCTGCCTCTAAGTAGGATCCCAGGGAGGCCCATGCTGAAGTGAGACGTGGACCAGGCCACAGAGATGGCCGACCGTGTGTCTCCTTAGTCTGTCCGTGAGCAATCCCAGAAAGCCACAGTGTCTCTGTACCGCCAGACCCCGGCATGTTGTGCTGGAACAATGTCCACTTACAAGGCCAGGCCCACCGGAAGATGCATTTGCAGGCTTTCTAGCCACAAATACCTGTTCTACATCTACTAAATACACAGCCATGGCTGCTGTGTGAGACAATGATGGGAAGCAGGTGGTAGCATGCCCCTTGCCCTGTCTGAGGAATGACCATGGCTGCAGACTGTCCTGTCATCGCATTGTCCTGGGGTGACAAGGACCCACAAGGAGGCAGAGTGAAAGCCAGAAGACCAGCTCAGGGAAGAGAGGTTCCCCTCTGCTCCAGATGGCAGCAGCTCAGAATGGGAGTCCAGGTCAGAGTCAGAGGGGACGTTACAGAGGACGTCATCACAGAACTCACCCTCAGCCCCCGCTTGTAAGAAATCCCTTGACGGCTGGGAAGGAGAACTGCCCTGAAAGTTGCCTGTCACCGGTGCCCCGGGGATATTGCTCAGCTTAGGGTAGCACTTGAGTGCAGCTGCCACAGTTGGGAGGTTACTCAAATCTGAGGTCCCAGAAACTTAGAAATGAGAGCTGGCATCATGGTTCCCTGGGCACTGTCTCATCCAAGCACTATGTTCCAGTTTGGGAATGGCAGCTGGCGGGAGTTAAGCATGGCAGGGCCTCTCAAGTGTGCCATAGTTTGTGGTAGGTAGGCATTAGTCTGGGACCATCATGAAATGCATCACACTGTGAACCTGGGGGACCAAGTACACACTGTGGCACACTGTCACCTAAAGAGGAGCTGTTGACAGAAGGGGAGGGTCCTGGAGCAGCCATCCCAAGTGACTAGCAAGGCTCCACTGGACAATGGGCCCAAGATGGCCATCAAGAACACTTCTTTCTTGGCTGGAGGATGGAGACCCTGGCTCAGCAATGGTGCAAAATACCAGCTGTGACAAGCAAAGATGTCCCCACACCACTCCCAGGAGGCAGCAGCCCAGAGCTGACTGTGGGCAACACAGGGAACATTTACTCGGGAAGGGCCTCATCCGACTCTGCATAAGTGGTTACATTGCCATCCAGCCACAGGGTAAAACAAGCCATAGTGAAGGGGTGGAGCATGCCGCAGGACTGGGCAGGAATCCACTTGGGGACACAGGAAGTGACTCTTCTAAGACAGGAAAGGATGAAGAGGAGAGAGGAAAGGGGTGTCTCGCTCCAAAGAGGTGGGGCAGGAGTCTGCATGCTCCCCTGGAAAGGCTCGTGCTAGGGCGCAGGAGGGAGAAGAGCCAGACAGAACCCATGAGAAGGGCACAGAGCACGGGCTGTTGGATGCTGTGCAGGTCACAGAGCCAGTCAGCAGGGGCAGCTGGAGCCAGCAAAGGAGCATGTCCGGAGGACAGGATGCAGCAGACAGATTGACCCAGTGGTGTCCTGGTGAATGGAGTTGCTGCAGATGTCCCCAGGCCCAACGTGCAAGATTGTACGCAATTCTGTGTCTGTGCACACGTCCGGTGTGGCCCTGCTGTGACTGTATGGGCTGTACAGCACTTTCTATGAGACGTATCAGCCACACATTAGGGTAACTGGGAAAGGTTGAACTTTGGATACAGACATGATGTACTCCCCAGAGACTTGGAGAATTTCCTGGAGGGCTCTGGTGGTATGTATTCACCGACTTGGTGCCTCCAGAGTACCCGAGAGGTGCTTGCAGCTTGAGTGAGAAGCCTGCAGACGGGGAGGGAAGGGGCTGACCCACATTATCACAAGGGTACCTGGTGTTTCAGGGATGTGACTGAAACTCGTCCCTTTTCCTCCGTAGCAGGGGACGTCTCTATGCCACTCTAGGACCCAACTGGCGCGTTCCAGTTCGGAATTCTCCCAGAACCCGGAGCTGTGCTTACAGGTATTCGTTTATTCCTTTGCTCATGTATTCAGCGAATACCTTTAGGGTACTTATTGAGATCAAAGTCTGTGTTATAGGTTGTAGAAGGAGACAGATGCAGCGTCTGCCTTTGTGATGCTACTGCCTCAGAGGAGAGGTGTGGGCCACTCTGGCCAAGAGGAGAGGGGAATCAGGGCAGCCGAGACTGGGAGAATGGTAGGAACTGGCTAGATAACAGCAGAGACACGGAGGAGAGATGAGTGCGCCCAGCCATGGAAGCAGCACCACATGGCCCTGTGAAGCATGAGGAGCTGGGGACTGAAAGGCTGTGTTGTGCAGAATGAGAGAAGGGAAGGGGCACAGATAAGACAGATGGGGGCACGGCCAGTGGGCACAAAAATGGTAGCCTTCCCCTCAAAAGCAGTGGAAGTGAGGGAAGGGGTTGGCTGTGGGAGGGGACAGTGTGGAGAGGGTAGAGGAGGGAACAGGGCAGAGGCTGGGCCATGAGCAGTCAGCCAAGGAAGATGCACTGACCTCAGAGCGGGAGGTGGGTAGCTGGCACGGACAGCCAGATAGGGACCAGCATCGGTGCATCCTGGGGGCTGACTGTTTTGTGGGGCAGAAGTGCTCAGCAGCAGGCGTGGGAAGGTGCCTCTGGTGCGAGTGAGCAGAAGCACACAAACCCGGGGCTCTGGCAGGGCTGGCCTTACCATGCACTGCTATGTTGTCCCCTGTGGATAGTGCCTGACCCTGGGGGAAAGGGTAAGAGAGGGGCCTGGAGGAAAAGGTGTGGGTGCTCCCATGACTCCACCACCACCCCACTCACAAACATATCACTCCAAGGCTCTGGCCAGCCCAAGGAGCAGGTTCAGAGGAAGCTATAGGTGTGAGCCCCAGGAGCAGCCGGGAGGAAGCTGGGACAGAGGGATCTTCTGGATAGGGCAGCTGCTGCTAGACTGCAAGCTGGGTTATGGGGCCTTGATCACCAAGCCTAGAGCTTGGGGACAGAGCAGGTGAAAGTGCTCGGCTGCCAGGTGCCCTCCCCTCCCTGGCCTTGCCCAGTACCAGGAGTTCACTTGCCTAGGGGAATGCCATGGACTCCTAGAAACTCCAGTGGGTGAGAGGGTGCCAAGCTTCAGCTGCCCGGGCAGTGTCTGACTGGCGGTCTCCCCTCAGCCCCACCAGCCCATGCACCTGTACCCTGGGAAGCTCGGCAGCTGTGCCCACCATGGAGGGGCCTCTGAGGAGGAAAACCCTGCTCAAGGAAGGCCGGAAGCCTGCGGTAAGTCTGCACGCCTGATGGGGACAATGTAGGCCCCCAAGATGGCCTGGTGTAAGGGCAGCAGCTGGGAGAGCAGGGCCTTTGTTTCCACACTGTCACCTGGGACAGGACTGAGCCTCCTCCTGGAGGCCACATGTGGCAGTGCCTGCATGCAGGGAACATGGGCAATGGCCTGGAGGGCAGGTGGAAACCTGGAGGAGCATTTTCAGGTCCTACCACCAGCTGAACCCATATGTCACCAACTCAATGGCTCCATGTGAAAACCTCAGCCCCTTGCATGACAAGCCCCAAGCCATCTGTGAGCTGCATCAGCAGGCAGCATCTGTCCTGCTCTGGCTCTACCCTATCTCCCTGTCCACTGCCCACAGGTGGAGCTGGAGAGGCCTCTCCTCCTGGTGCCCACCAAGAAAATGCCAAGACTTGGCCCACCCACCACCTCCACATGTTCCTGAAGCCCCTGTCTTGAGTTGCCTTGACTCTTTGAGTGATGAGAGTCTCCTACCCAGATCTGGCGACACTCTGTCACTTAGTGACACGGAGTCCCAACATATCCCACAACCTCCTGCAGCATGGGGCTTATGCCTGTCCTCTTATAGTGACCTGCCTACCTCTCATGGCCAAAGCGCAGGCCCCAGTCATCCCAAGGCCAGAGTCTGGCAGTGTCCTTAGGCAGTGTTGTCCCAAATGCTAGCTGACTTGATAGTGGGAATGAAATCAGGTCACTGGGTCATGACCCATATTTTTTAGTACAATAGAATGGAAAATTGTAAGAGTTCCTTCCTCACATGTAGTAGAGATGAGTATCATTACATGAACTTTGTCGCTTCATTGCATACCTGGATGTCTATATGCTGTACACCCTGTGGGTCTAAAACCCTTCCTTTCCTTGGTGGCACAAAGGGGCCCTGGGTGGTGATGCAGAGAGCCTGCACCTTGGAGGCATGTCCTCTTCCTGCCAGATGGGCATTGGCTTTGCCTTTGCAGAACCAAAGCCCAGGAAGTAGTTTCCCGAACCAAGGAACAGAACCTTGGGAATTCTGCCCTTTGCCCTGGAGCAACACAAGCCTGACCTTAGCTTGGCCCTATCAGAGTTCCCGCCCCTCAACTCCATCCAGGGCAGCCCGCTGCAGGCATCAAGCTTCTAGGCTGTGGCTTAGCACATCTGTATTTTAAAAGTGCTTTTCCCAGGATGTTCTTGGCTCAGGTCACTATGTAGGAATTAAGCACTGTCTTCAACAAAGTGGTCTAAGAAGGAAAGACAACATGAAGAAGTGAGAGAGGTGGGAAGAAAAATCATCTCTCGATTATGGGGGGAAGGCCATTGCCAGGGGAGTGGCAAAGGCCAGGGGAGAGAAGAGACTTGAGCTGGCATTGCCAGTGGGTAGCTGCATCTGAAATCAGGATGCCAGGGGCTACCCTGTCCCCTGATGTTATCACTCTGCCTTCCCTTCCTGTGCAGCTGTCCTCTTGGACCAGGTACTGGGTCATACTCTCAGGATCCACCCTCCTGTATTATGGAGCCAAGTCCTTGCGGGGCACAGACAGAAAACATGTAAGTCCCATGAAAGGACCCCATACTGGGACTTCACCTGGGGAAAGGACCTCTGGGAATGATAGGGCTGGGGGTGGGAAGGAAGCTCACTGTGGATAGGAAGGCATGGGCCTGGGCCTCCCAGCTGTGTGTTGTTCTCCTCTAGTATAAATCCACACCTGGCAAAAAGGTCTCCATTGTGGGCTGGATGGTGCAGCTGCCTGATGACCCTGAGCACCCAGATATCTTCCAGCTGAACAACCCCGACAAAGGTAGGCAGCAGGTTGGGCACTGAGCACCAGGCTCCAGCAGCTCTTTACCCCATCTCCTCTTCTGCCAAGCATCAGGAGCTTCAAGGCTGCTGTTTCCCTTTGCACTAGGTTTGGGTGTCACCTGCTACGCCCTCACTAGGCCATGGACCATGGCTGGGATGTCCGTTAGCAGTATGCGCAGTGTGTGGCTTATAGGGATCACTTTTGTGGCCTTGCCTTTAGTGCCTGAGACCCATCAGGAGCTGTAGCCTCAGGGTGTGGGAACAATGAACAATGCCAAATATAGCCAGAGCAAAGGGCCAGAAGGGTCCTGGATCCTGGGGCATTTCAGGGAACCACGACATGCCTGTGCCATGTCTGCTTCCAGGTCCAAGGCAAACTCAGAACTATGTAAATTCCCAAAACTCCAACCTCCCTCTCCTGAGGAGCTTCTCAGTCCCTCCTGGTTCTGTACCTCCTTTATGGCCCTGCTGGAAGGAAGGAGAGGTTCTGGGCACCAACTGACACTCCGCGGCCATAACTAGTCTCAGTAGCCCATGCCACAGAACAAACCCAGCCCTGCCTGAGTCTTGGGTTCTAACCAGGGCAACTCACTGCAGCTGCAGAGTCCCCACATATCTTTCCACCTTGACAGGAATGTTCTAGTGTAGGTTCATGCACAGACAAGTTTCTGGGAATCTTGCTGACATTCAGATTTGAAGCCTAGAGATCTGGAGTGGAGACCAAGAGTCAGCATGTTTGACAGGCTGCTGGGAGGCAGGGTCAGATGATGGCACTGGCCAGGGGGCCACACTTTGAGTGCCAGCTTGCCGTGCTCTAGGTTGAGAAGCAAAGGAACAAAGTGTACAGGAACCTCAAGGACCCCAGGAGCTGGGGAAGAGGTAGATGGCCACCCCTGTCAGAATGACCAAGCTCACATATGTCCCAAACACATCCTCAGCTTGGTTACCACTTGAATTTCTTCAGTGTTGGTTTCATTTGGAAGAAAGAAGGCTTGGCCTACACAAGCATGAGTGTGAGACCTCGTGGTCCCATGGACCGTAAGCCACTCCTGGGCCTGAGCCCAGACGGAAACAGGATCCCTGAGCAGAAGGAAATGTGACACAAGTGCTGGCCAGAGTCCATGTGCAGAAATCAAAGAACTTGGATGAGGAGAGAAAAATCACATCTCTATCTTCAGTAACTTTTTACTCTTTCCATCATGAGTGCAAGTATCAGATGACAAATGTGTTAGCAATACCTAGGGTTTTATCGCTAAGAGGCATCATGGATATTTGCATATTACACGAGGTTGTGGATATTTCAGAGCATCATTTGTGCTCATCTCTCTTTGAAATCACAGAATAGATCAGACAGGCCACTAGATCTGGTTACTAGTGCATCAGTACAGTAGCACGCATAGCATTCCAGTACTCAGCTGGTTTTTAGGTAGTTTCCTAACTGTGTTTTAGGGTCATTGACTTTCTCTATATTTTATTTTATACATTGAAAAATATTCTGAGAAAGAGTCTCAAGCTTCCAGACAACCAAAGGCACTGTAGCCAAAACATGGTTAAAGCTCCAGTTCAGACACAGCCCGGGGAGCATGGGAGCCCACTACCTGTCGTTTCCAGCTCACCCGGGGCTGCTCCTGACCTTCCTTATTTTAGTCATGCAGGCTTGTGTTTCCCTCCTGCACAGTCGCAGGCTGCTTCTTCAGGTATGTGTGTGTGTGTGTGTGTGTGTGTGTGTGTATTGACTGATTGATACTGGAGATGTGAACCCAGGGCTTCACACATGCTAGGCAAATTTTTGCCTCACCACCATGTGCCCTCTTCCTAACCAATGCTTTCTCTGCCCATCAGGCAATGTTTACAAGTTTCAGACTGGCTCCCGGTTCCACGCAATACTGTGGCACAAGCATTTGGATGATGCGTGTAAAAGCAACAGGCCTCAGGTAAAGTTACCCACATCCTGTCCCTTGCCAGAAATCCCCTCCCATCCCAGGGACTTGAGCTTCTTAAGAAACCAGCTCCCTTCTTCCCTCAGAGCCCATCAGCTCTGCTCCTGGGCACTTCTGTGGGTCAGCAGTTTCCTCTGAAGCAAGACACCCCTTGCACAGCATAGAATGAAGCCCCAGGCCAGAATTGGAAAACTCTGTCTTTTCTATTCAAGGAAATGTCACAAAAACAGTAAGTGGAAGACAGGGAGGTGGTAAGGATCAGGCCCCAGCATCTATTGAAGACATCCTCAAAAAGCTGATTTTGTGGATATATCCCAAACTGACTAAAGGACCTCCCAGCCCCACCACCCTTGGAAATGATTGGCAGCTAATTTATTGAAGGCCAACCCAGTGCGGATGAATGGGGACTCCAGCTCTGAGGGGCTTATACGGATATTGGCTCCCCCTGGGCTTGGGGTCTAGCTCCTTCCCCACCCCTCTCCTCATCGGCCATTTATGCTAAATACTTCACATGCAGGAACCAGTCTGGTCCTCCATCCGTGAGGTAAGGTTCTCTTTCTATCTCCATTACGACCATGAGGCTCAGAAAGAGGCAGAGCCTCCTTCAAAGTCCCACAGTTAAGACAAAGTGGAGCTGAGATGTACCCTAAAACTGCCTGACTCCTGGTCATGACCTTGTTCCCCACACTCTGCTGCCCTTACTTCCCCCTGCAGCGGTGCCAGGACCCGAGGAAGGCAACCCTGCTGGCCAGGCTGACTCAACAGACGTGGCTGTGCCCCCTCAGCACCAGATGGGTGTAGGCTGGAGCTTCCCCTCCCTGCAGCCAGCAGGCAGCACTGGTGCTCCTGTCCCTAAGCGCCCATGAGGGAACCGAGGACATCAGGTCCCTCTCCTCAGCCTGTCTGGGAGAGAGCACAGGGCATGGGATAGATGGTGGCCACTTCTAAGAGGAAGGTGTGAGGGGGCCTCAGCGCCAGGCACTGGGCCTGGGAGGACACAGACTTTGCCTGCTGGTCACAGCACATTCAGCCCTCTTGGCCTCTCAGAGCATTTCTTGTAAACAGAGGGAGATCACTAGTGGCAGGTAGAGGGCTCTGTCCTCAGCTTGGGCCTGCTGAGGATTCTCAGTTATAATGTAGATGAAGATATGTATGAGAAACTGGTCAAGATTACAGATGGAAAGAAACTGGAAGCAGAATTAGCAGAAAGTGCTCAACAGACTAGAACAACAGGGCAAGCCTAGTACAAGCATAAACTTGAGGTATCACAGAGAGGCCCAAACCAACAGCACTGAGTCCTCTGGCTCGCCTCTGATAGTGTGAGGGATGTCCCAGGTCCTCAGAAACTTATGCTAGAGAACAGTCCCTGCAGCACTGCCCTAGATAGAACAGTGAAAATTGGCATGGCCCACAGTAGATCCCTATTGATCAGCACTGGGTAGCCATAGGAAGCTGGCACAGCCCTGGGCACGTTCCCATGATATCAGAGATTAAGGAAAGGGCACCGATACAGGGAGGGAGACTTCACTGGTATTAAAGTGCATGGACAGCCAGGCACGTGGTGCATGCCTGTAACCCCAGCACTTGGGAGGATTGCTGCAAATTAGAGGACACTCTGGGGTACAGTGAGTTCAAGGCCAGCCTAGACTATATAGCGAGACTTGGTTTCAACTCACCTCAAGATCTATATCCATAATTACCATATGTATGTTTGTATAGGAATGTAAGCTTTCTACAGTAATATACAAGAAACTAATTCTGCAGTCTCTAGAATATATGCACATACACACACATAGGATTTTAAGACTCTATGGGTCAAACCCAGGGCCTTGCACATGTTAGGCAAGCACTGCACCACAGAGCCACACCTCTGGCCCAGCTCACACTCACGCTGTACATTAACATCATTACCGTCTCTGTGATGGGAAGAGCGGTGGCTCTGGTCAGCTGTCATCTCAAGGCAGTCCATGAACAAGGTTATGGAGGCATGAATAAGGCTGCCCACATCAGATGATGTTGAGAGAGGGAGAACTGGACCTCCCAGTCCCCTGGAGCCAGCCTGGCCTCAGCACCAGGCCCCCAGGAGTGTCTGCGCTCCCTCATGAACTGTGAGTGCCTCTTTAAGAACGCAGCACACAGAGCCCACCTGCCACACACGGCTGGCCCGGAACCTATATGCAGGCCGCCAAGTGGTTGCCAAACTGCAGCAGCTGACGGCCCTTAAGTGGGTGGCCTGGGCCCGGTGAGGGAAGAGGCAGGACATTGGTCTCATCCAGGGGCAGCCAGGGAAGCGCTGAGCGAGGGAGGACCTGTGTCCCTTTTCAGGCAAGCAGAGAGCAGCAGCCCTGCACAGCAGGGAGCGGGACCAGGTAAAACCAGTGTGGTTTGGTCCTGAGGACTCACAGATGGGATTCTACCTGTTGGCTAATGTGATGTCTGAGGCAAACCCTGCCAATTTTTTAAAGGATTTTGCTCAATTTTTATGACAAGAGGAGGGACATGTTTTTCTGCTTTCCTTCTTTTATTTCTAATGTACTTTTAAAAAAATTTTTTGTACTGGGATTCAAACTCATGACCTCATGCTTCTCAGGCAGGTGCTGTGCCACTGAGCTATATCCTCAGCTTTTTAATGTACTTTTCCTCAAATCGTCCTTCTCTGTACTGTTTGTAACAGTAAAAGGTTGGCAACAACCTAAATACTCAACAGCTACATGTTCCTAAGATTCACTGGTGTCAGCACACACAGCTGTCAGTCCATTGATTTGGGCTGATCTTTTCTCATTTCTCCCACTGGTCATCCCAGGAATGATTTCCTGCATTTTGCTATCCTGACAGTGCTGCTGTGAACATTCTTAAAACTGTCTCTTGCTGCATGGATACATCATTCATCATTTTGACCAAATTGATATCAAGATGGGCTTATTTCAATGAAATTGTTTCTAACCAAATTTCTTGGAACTCACAGCAGTGCTGGGAGAGGAGGTCTGAAGCCGGGTCCACACCTCACCTTGGTGGTGGCGGTCCCCCCAGCAGTCAGGGCTGGGGTCTTGTCCTGGAGCAGGTTATGCAGAGGTCGTAGGGTTTGTCACATCCACGTACTTCCTTTTTCTCCTGGGTTTCCACTTGCCATTCTCTGCCATCCCCTAGTGACACAACCCCTCCTGCTGGTGTCCCCTCTGGTGTCACACATATGCCCTACTCCTGTGAGGTTTGCTCTCCCCCCACCACCACGTGCAGTTTTACTTTGATGGGAGAACTGTGTTTGAAACATAGGCTTGGGATTCCTACCCACTGCAAGTTAAACTCCTAGAGCCTCAGTTTCTCATCTGCCTAATGGCAGCACCTCTAGCACCTGCCTCCTATGGCTGATGTGAGGATCAGGACATACTGCATGTGATGTGTTCAGGGCAGTGCTTGGTGCCAGGTGGTACTTAACAAGTGGAAGCTGTTATTACTGCCATGCTATCTCCCCACCTGACCTGCTCATTCATAGCCTGACTAGGAAAGGCCTGGTCTCCTCCCCTAGGATCCACCCCCTGTCCCTTTCCAAGCACCAGAACTTTGTCAAGAAGCTGAGTTTTCTCTTCTAGGTACCTGCAAACCTTATGTCGTTTGAATAAGTCTGCAGGACTTGGCGTGACTGAAAAGGCTTCTAGGAGCCCGGGCTGGGCTTGGTGGAGAAGAGCAGCCCTGGGCACATGCTGTGAGCCAGAATGCTGGGAGCCTTGCAGCCAGACTCAGGGGACATGGCCTTCAGCCTCACAGTCCCAGAGGGCTCCTCAGTGCAGGCTCCACCTGTCAGTTCCCAGTGACTCTCATGACTTTCTGCAGCGCCACCTTGCAGGGCAGTGTTCGGACCGTGGACTGCACACTGTTGTCGCCCCTCTCTGGGCCTCGTCTGTCCACCAGCTGCTTCTGCAACCACAGAACATTTGGCCCACGTTGGGTTCTCCGTCCTTCCTGCTGCACACAGAGTGGACAGCATTAACCTGCAAGTGGGGCCAGGCAGCAGGGCCAGGCTGTGGAACAGGCCTGCCACACCCCAAGTGCAAGGGGCTGCTCACCCACCGGGCTGCCTCAGATTTTGTACACCCCCCCCAAAAGCGTCCTCTGCGTGTGTGTGCTTTACATGTGTGCGTGCAAGCAAGTGTGAAATCTCCGAGAAACATGCATTTTGGCACAAGGCTTGTGACATCACACACTTCATTTGCTTTGAGGCCCTGCTTGAACCTTCAGTGATAGCCCTGTCCACCAGGAAAGGTCAGAGTGGGAGCCCAGATGCCTCTGTGTTAAGGGTCCCTTGTGTTCTTTTACTGTAAACAAACAATGCCTTAAACCGTGTCTTGTTTTCTGTTCCTATGGGTGCTATTCATCTGGAAGGCCTGCTCCCTGGGCCCTGGGGCCCTTTCAGGCCTTGTCGCTATCAGCCCTGAGGCAGGACCTGGTTCCGGACTGCAGACTAGGCCGCCGGCCTGCTTGCTTCCTCCATGCCCTCTCCTGGCAAAGCTGGGGCACTTCTCATTGCACCTGCTCCCACCATGCCCATGTGGGAAGCTGCGGCATTTTCTCCCAGCATCCTCAGAGCAGCTCAGAAGCTACCATGCTCACAGTGATTGGCCACACAGAGATCACTACACCAACCTCGCTGTGCAGGGCAGGCTTCCACTTCCCTCAGTCATCTCCTCCCTTTGGGCCACTGGGATTCCTGGTTACACTGGGAGCTGAGTAACACTGAGGCCTTATATTCCCCTAGTCTTGCCTCCAAATGCAGTCACCAGCAAGTTCTCCAAGTCCAAGGGCACAACTGTTGATGACCAAGCAACAAGAAAGCCAAGCGCTGGAGAGTGAACATCCAGTCTCTGCATTTATGTAAGAGCCCTTCTCACGAACAATGACCTTTTATCTGTCATCTTCTGTCATACTTTAAAGGGACTTTTCTTTGCACAGATACGTTTTTATTCACAGTGAATTGCTGTTTATCATCATAGCTTACCTCTCCCACTTACCTCCCTTCCCCATTTTCTTTGGATGTCCTAATCCTGAGAAGGAAGCCCTTAAACTATTTTCTGAAAGAGACTGAATGTCTGCGCCTTTGTCCCTTTTGTGGTTTCAAAATTCACCAAGCATCAAACTACCCTGAAGAGCGTTTTGGTAAGAAGCTGCAAAGCAACACCATCACTAGTAAACCGTGGCAGGTCAATTGAAAAACTACGAAAAGACCCATCACTGTATTTTGATCAAATGGTGACAGCTTCTCTGAAAATTTAAATGAATTAATAACAAAAATAGTTGTCGTCAGGGTGGTGCTTTGTAGTTGAGCCTCATAATACTCAGAAGCTAACCCTCTTTTGGAGCAAAGACTGGACACTTTCATGCCAAGAGAAACTCCAGAAGGAAGCCACAGCTGCCTTGCACACCTACCTGTACTAGGAGTCCACATGCACGCACTCAATTCTACCAACAACTTCAAATTGACATTCAAGGCTGAGCAACCATGCCAAACACTATAGACACCTCTGATCAGAACCAGGCAGTGCTCATGCTATAGCCAGTGTTAAGCTTGACCCTCCCTGTTAACTTCTAGAAAGTCTCAAGCATGTTTGAAAGTACAAGACTGCAATATCAGCTACTTATTTTCCTTGGGTTTCTCCACTCTTCTAACCCTATCCTGGTTTTTTCACACATGAAATATTATAGATGCCAATCCAAAAACCCCAGAATTTCAGGCTCCACTAAACCAGATAATCTTTTACCCTTTCCAAGTTTTTCTTAACCTTCACATATATTTTCTTCTGATCCTAATTTGAAAGAGCACAGTCCCAATTCTTTTCAAAATGCTTAGTCTTTTCATTAGTAGAGACTGATCCCACATCCCTTTCCAGGAATTCTTACCTTGGACTCTTAAAGAATCTGTTTGGACTTCATTGGCAAAAGCCTTGTAGGAGAACTGTAAGAGCCCTGAACACCTCAGAAGACTTCTGTAGATGAAGCTGAAAGATAACTGACTCCCCACACAGGGCGTCAGGCCAACCCTGTGACTTCACTGCTTATTGTCTTCCCAGTGCTGCTTGTGAGGAGGCCTGCGAGCCAAGGACAGTGGCCCAGGCACAGATCACAGAGTGGGGAGGCCCCAGGGTGGATTCTTACCTTGGAGGGAAGTGTCTCTGTCATTTGCTCTTTGACTGATCACAGTGCACAAATACATATGAATCTTGAAGGTACTGTGTCTTGCATGCATATACTGTCGTTTTCTTTCAGTAAACAGATAGTGGCACCCCAAAAGGAGAGTTGTAGAATGCTGTCTACAAACTGGATTAGGTAACTGGCAGTACTGAGTGTCCCAAGAAGAGCCCATTCACTCACATTGCCCTGGGAGTACTTTATGCCCCCCTCAATTGAGTGTAATTTGTAACCCAAGGTCAGCAAATATTGGAGTATTTTGTGGAAGATGGATTTGGTGGAGCCGCAGTTGTTCCAAATGTGTCCACAGAAAGCACAGCAGCCTTCCCTCCTCTGACAGATACCCTTTCAAGCACCCAGTCAGATGGAGGTGCTGAAGAGGTGGACCCTTGAAGGACGCGCTTATGAAAGAACCTACCCTGACTGCCAGCTTTCTAACACATTTGATGATTCCTAAAGCCTTTCTTTTTCTTACCAAGATGCCCTGTATTTCGTTCATCATGTGACTCCCACCTCCCAAACCCAAAAAGGTGTATCATTGAGGATGCTGTTTTCAGATAATAAGTGGTCTGTGAAGGTGGGCAACCATCTGCAAGCCAAACCTGCTGTATTAAAGCTCAGGTGGGGTCCAGAGCTCTGCACCCACACTGCTGATGCTTGCAGCCACCAGGTGAACATTGCCAAAAAACACAGCCTCACTTTTATGTGTGATGCTATAATGACATCAGTCAGCCCCACATCACATTGGCATGTTGGGTAATTTCATGTTTAAAAACAGTCCCTTTGAAATAATAGGTTCTCTGAGAAGATGCCCGTTCATTCATTCAATCATTCTTCATCCTAATTTCTAGTGAGTGCTTCCCTGTGCCAGGCTATAACCAGGATATAAATGATTGAAAACAAGAGAGATCCAATCTCTGCTCTTGTTGAGCTGATTGATTAATGAACAAATAATCCCCACCCTAATATATCTCCTTGATCAAGACCCTCCCTCTCCCTAGGCCTGGGTACAAATCTGGGGCACAAATTCTTCCAGAAAGGCTTCAAAGGGCCCACCAGACTGAACAGTCTTGCTATTAAGTGCTGTAGGACTAGCCGTTGTCCGTGTACTAGAGGCTGGTGGCTCAGAAGAGCCAAGCACAAAGCTGTTGTAGAATATATGGAGGACTCCAGAGGAACTGAGAGAGTAGGGTCAGAATGTTCACAGTATTTGCTTCATAGGCTTTGTCTTTGACTTCAGTGTTAAATTCAAGTACAGCATGAGCGACAGCTGTCTTGGGTATTAAGAACTTGTACCATGGACGTTAGTCTGCCTCGTAGCCTGCTGCCACACCAGTGTGTTTAACCCATGGGCAACCCGCAAATCCCCACTCACCACAGCAATGCAACAGATCATCTGTCAGTTTTACAACCATCAGTCTCTATCCATTTCTGGATGATTGTGACCATTCAGTAATGAAATAATCATAATTTATTAATATGGTATAATCTTTAATAAATTTCGTGCCAAAATGCATAGTTTTCCACTAAGCATTCAAAATGTTGCGTAGAGAGTAGTTTTCAATTTCTTATGTATCCTTCCAAGTAAGTTGAAAATCAGTTTCTACATTTTAGTTCGGTTCTTGTTAAATCTGTTGCATCCTCCTGGGCTGTCTTTTTTTCCAGCAGACCCTGCATGCAGTTGTGAAGGACTTTCTCTAATACTTGTGAATTGTCTCACCACAGTAACCACTGAACATCAGCCCTCCGTGGGATTCTTTAGATTTTTGGTGAAGTATTTTGTTACCTCAGTCTTGTATCAAGTTGCTGTATTTTTCAGCTTGTTACAGTGATAATAATTGTTTCACTAATTAAATACTTTAATGTACAGACATCTTTGTTTACTTTGAAATTAAATGTGTTTTCCAATGAATGTCGCTCAATTTATTAAAGTCACAACATTCACTTGGCAAACATTTGCTGCACTAGATAAAGGTATGGAGGAGGTATGAGGCCCTCAGAGCTCAGCTGAGTAACCAGAACGTAACAGGAGCAGCACCCTCAGGAAAAACAGGGACAGCACTGTGGACACTCGAGGGGAAGAAGGTGGGGGACCTGGGTGTCTTTAGAGACAGGAGTGTTTGAAGATTCAGTTCAGACTGCAGTTCAAAGACCTAGAGGTTGGGGAGGTCGAGATGGGGGCGCAGGGAGACAGAAACAAGCAGGATACAGGTGGGGAGTAGCAGGCGATCTCATGGAGTAGGATGGAGGAGTCACGAGCTCTAAGTGTGAAAGGACATAGGAGCAGGAGTTTATGATGCCAAGCAAAAACACACTCCAGCTCACAGGAGGACGGTCTTAAAAAGGTTGGCTCATGGAAACCCGGGATAAGAACCAAAGGAGACCCGAGGGACCAGAAGAAAAGGAGAGCTCTCTACATCCGTCTCTCACTTGGGCTTCCTGAGTCTCATCTCCAGCCATCCCCTTCATCCTCGCTCTAGACTCGCTTCTCTGCTTCAAAGAGCAACAGCAAAAAGGGACAGGCTTCCTGCAAAAGCATCTGAAAGTCACCGAGACAGTGGGGTCCTCTGTCCCTGTCTCCCTCAGTCGTCCAGCCAGTGCCTTTCTGGGCTGCAGTGGTTGATTCTCTACGCACGGGCTCCCATGAACACACCCTTAGGGCTCTGCTCCACCTTCCCAGTTCCAAGCCAGCATAGTCGCATTTCCTAGCAGTGACAAATTCTTGCTTGGTGAAGTGGTCCTAGCCAGCTTCCTTCTCATGACTTGAGGGCACACTTACCCAGATGAGTCCCTGCCCCCAGCCACTGTGCAGTATGGCGGGGCTGTGAGACCTGCTTCTGACCTGTAATGAAGATAGCCAGGGGATTTGCCACAAAGTTGGAAAGCTATAAATCAAAACTTGTATGCACAACTGGCAGCCTGCAAAGCTCCAATCCCTCAGCCTTGCTACAAACAGCCACCAGGAGACGGCATTACCTTTGCTTGCTAGATGGAGCGATCTTGAACTAGGAGACTTCATGGTGGCACATTTGTTTAGCCTGGAGTGCTGGCCTGGTGCAAGCGCACGTTGTCAGAGGTGGGAAAGAGAGGTGGCATAGGCAGAGTCGGCGTTGTGGGTGGGACAGCTAGCGCGCTGAGGCGGGACCTGTCCCAGTGGGACTGTGAAAGGACCAGCGAGAGAGCGGATCTACAGACCCCGGTCGGGGAGAGAAGAAGCGGAGCTCCAGAGTGGAGCCACGCCTGTGGGCGTGGCGTGCGAAGTCCCTCCCCTAAAGGGGCGATGCCACGGCTGGAAGGCCCGGGAGGGACTGAGGTAAGGAGCTGGTCCAAGACGCTGAGGGAGGGAGCCGCTCCGCGCTGTGACGGCCAGGGCCGCGCACACCCTCAGTAGCTGAGGAGTTGGTGGGCCGGACCGTGGTCTGTGTTGAGGGGCGAGGCCATGGACGGGACAAAAGTGAAGCTGAGGTGGGCGCTTTGGAGGGCAGGCGGGAGGACCCCGGCGGGCTGGCGCGGGAGGGGCGAGACTGGATTTCGGGGCGTGGAGGGGGCGGGGCTTGTGGTAGAGGCCGCGGCGGGACTGGCGGGTCGGGATCCAGGGCGGAGAGGGGCGGGGCCTTGTTCAGGCCGAGGGGCATGGGAGCCGCTGGGTCCGAGTTCGGGGCGGGACCTGGGCGGGGCCTGGGCCTTCTGAGGGACCAGAGGCCGGCGGAGTTGGAGTTTGGGGCGGGTTTGGAGCGGGGCTAAGGGCGGGGCCTAGGCCTGGCCGAGGGGCGCGGGGCGGGGCGTGGGCTGCGGCGCGAGAGCCGAGCGTCCGGCCGAGCCTCGCCGAGGCCCGAGCCCACCCGAGTGCTCCCGAGCCCGCGGCCCCCGCCCGGGGCGATGGAGCCGGAACCCGGCGGGGCGGCCGCTGCGCTCCTGCGACAGAAGAGGGCGGCGCTGCGGCGCAGGGGGTGCAGCTTCGAGAGCCCCAGGTACCGCGGTCGGGGAGGGGTACGGCCGGGAGGGGCGAGAGTGAGGTTGCGGCCACGTGGGGGTGGCGGTCCGAGGGTCCCGCGCGTGGCGAGGCCGCGACGCAGGAGAGCCGCCGGGCAGGAGGGGGCTGGGGTCCCAGCAGCGGCCACCCGGAGCCTCGGCCCGAGGGCAGGCCAGGCACGCGCGGCCCGCGGGTCTCCAGCCGTGGAGAACGTGCCCTGCCCGGTTCTTCTCAGGGCTCAAGGACAAGGTCGGGGAGAAGCCCCTGAAGTCTCCCCTCCGCCCCACCCTTGCTCGCGCCCGTGGTGCCGCACACCTGCTGCCTCGGGCCCCGCCCATCGCTGCCCACCAGCTCCGTGCGGCGCCCCTGGAGAACGCTTCCCTCAGCGGGGGTAGCCGACGCCCCTCCCGGCCCGTACCTTCCTTCCCAGGAGCTCTCCTGGGCCATCAGGGCTTCCACTGTGCTTCCTGGCCTTGGACACGCCCTCCCTCTGCCGGCCGGCCTGGAACTTGGGTGCGTCCTCCCGCTTCCCGGTCGCTCCTGTTGGCCCTACCTTTAGCACTCAGCCCCTGCCTCGGGACCCAAATGGCCCCCAGCCAGACTTCCTAACTGGAGGGGTCTCCTACAGCTGAGACTCTGCGCTCTGCGCTCTGTGGCGCACCCTTGAGGAACGAGCTCTCCATCTCCCGCAGCAGTGGTGGGGACTGGGGTGGGGATGAGAATGATGAGAACGTGGGACTTCAGCCCCCAGTGAAACAGAAAAGGTTCTCTTGTTAAAGCCTTAATACAAGGTGAGCCCCTGAATGGGGCCCTTTTCCAGCTTCAGTCCTTGGCATTCCTGCCCACCCTTGGAACTCCAGCAGTTCTGATCTGAGTTCGGGAATGATGAGGGCAGGGACCCCTGCTGTCCCCAGATCAAGCTGAGGCCTGACCCATCACAGACATTTACATTGTGCAAATGAGCCAGTGTCTGGCTGCGGTTGATTCCTTCCTTGTGCTGCTGCTTATCGGTGCCCTTACTCCTGGCATGCGTACATGTAGAGTCCTGAGACTTTCTCTTTCTGTAGCGTCTTCCACCTGACTGAGCTCTGTGTATCTGTCAGCTCCTCCACATTTCATTGTGTGTAGTGACCTGGGTGATATGTCTCCCCTGCTAGGCTGGGAGAATCACAGATATAGTGCTTGTCTTCATGGGTCTTACACTCCTGGGGCTGGTGCGTGAAGGATGAGAACAGGTATACTGAGAGATGAAACTGAACAGAACCAGCGGCTGGATCTGTCAGGCCCTAGGCAGTGTTTTGGGTAGTGTTGTCTCGTGGAAATAGTCTGTAACTATGCCATCTGATTCTGGAGCCCTTAGCACCTGTTGAAGTTGAACCCTTGTAGTGTCGCTAGATCAGCTAAGGAACTGAATTTTGAAATGTTATTTAGCTTTCAGTGTAAGTAACTGTCTATAACTGATGTTTGCTATAGTGGACAGTGACAGTTTAGAAAATGTATCTTCCTCTGAATTCCCACTTATACCACCCTCTTCTTTGTCCGCCTGGCCTCATGCCTGAAAGACTGAGTGACTTCTTGGCCTCCAGGGTATTGTTCTCCATTTAACACTCCATGACATCTTAACAAGCCTTAAGATAATAATGATTGCCAGCTTTTCTAATGATAAAAAATAATTTTGTGGGAAGAAGTTTAAAAACCTGAGAAAGACATAAAGGGACTAATTACATTTTTAGTGTCATATAATCCCAAGTGTCATCTGGTCTTTTTTTTTTCCCCTATGAATGCATGTATTTACATTAACATTTTAAACTTGCTCATTCACTTAATATGCTATAAGAAAATTAAATTGCTGTATACTGTTTGGTCATATGGATGTATTACAAATGTTTCTCAAAAAATAGCTGGAAAATAATCAGTCTTGAAAGCTGGAGATCAGAAATGCCAGCCCAAATCAATCTGTCTTTGCCTTACCCATCTTATGTAGTAGCCACAGGCAGGAGTCCTTACCCACAGCCCCCAGTTACTATACCTCATGACAGGGCCTTTGAGAGTCTGGCTTAACCACATTTACCCAGTCATCTTGTTAGCATTGGGAGAAAAACTTGTTCCTCTCAGTTTGGTGATTCTCTTGGCTAAATATCCTGTGCCCACTCTGAGAACTGCCATGCAACAGGAGCAAATTAATAGATGCCGAAGGAGCAAGGAATGACCCAGGTTTTGGGCATCCAGGCAGATGGCAGGGAAAAAGACGAGCAGGGAAGCCATCAGACGAGACACTTGGGCTTTTAGACAATTTGCCCTGTGCTCACCATGATTGGGAAGAAGGCGTATCAGGTGGTATTCAAGGAGAAGGGTGTAGAGCGAGCTAGACATGGGTTTAAGTTTCTGCATTTTCACTCATCACCATGTGAACACTTGGACAAGTTGCTTAACCCCTCTGAGCCCTTGTTCGCTCATCTGTAAAATGACCTGTCTGGCAGTGATGCAGCAAGCTTTTCTGGTCATACTGCGGTTAGGTACCAGAACTTTCACACTAAGGTACAGCCCCAGCATTTTTTTTTTTTAATTTTAAAAAGAGACAGGATCCTACTAAATGACCAAGTTACCCAGGCTGGGCTCAAAGTCACAGTCCTCTTTCTTCAACCTCCCAGCGTGCTGAGCTTACAAGTGTATGCACCATGCCTGGCTTGATGCAAGCTTTAAATGAACTAATTTATACAAAGTGGTAAACACAGTGCTAGCCAGCTGTGGTGGTACATGCCTATAACCCCAGCACTTGGGAGGCTGAGGCAGGAGGATTGCTTCAAATTTGAGGCCAGTTTGAACTGCTTAGTGAATCCCTGTCTCAAAAAGACAAAAAAATAAAAGTAAAATTAAAAACATTGCTTGTGTCAGGAATATCTCTCACTGGTATAGGTGCATTGGTCCAAAAGAAAAGAAAAGAAAAGAAAACGGTGTTGCATGAAATATGATTACATAATAACTACTGTGGGGGGCCTTTCCCTACTCTACCTGATTAAGGCTCCAACTTTGTTGATTCTGTTTTTTCCTCTCCTGCTTTACTTGGTTGCATTTTTGGGCTGCAGGTTGAGGAAGAGAGGTTGAAAAGGACAATGGAGACCTACAGCACAAAAAAATAAGTAAATAAATAAAAAACTTGGGGGCACTAATCAGACTGGTCAAAGAAGTTTTGGGGAAAGGGGAAAAAAAAGAAAAGCTTTTGGTGACATATAGAAGTGAGAAGTACAGAAACAACTATTCGTATAACAACTATTTCATATGAATAAGGATATTCGATATCCCAAGAAATACATCTATGGGCTTTTGTCCCTTCATGATGATCAAAAAATACAATGAATGAATGTGAGTTCTTTTAAATTACTTTCCAGTTGCTGAGCGCTCTCTTGCCTGAGCTGCATGTACACCGCAGCACTGACACGGTTACATATCAGTAGGAGTGAGTTTGCCTGGTGAGTCCAAAAGACCAAAGAACTCAACTCTGAATGGAGCTTCAGACATCGCCTAGGTCAGCCTTAGGCAGTAGTTCTCCAAGTGTGGTCCCTGGACCTGCAATGTCAGAATTCCCTGGGCATGTTAGAAATGCAGATTCCCAATCTTAACAGGCTACTCATTCAGAATCTGGGGCAGGGCTCAGGAGCCAGTGTTTGAGAGCCAGTGTTCCGGTTGCCTAGTAAAGTGGTTCTCATCAGGAGGAGGGCCTATGTCAAGGTGGTTAGAATTTATATTCCTAGCAGGTTCTCAAGTCATGCAAGTACTGCTGGCCCTGGAATATAACTTTTAAAACCACTCCTCTGAGATAATGGAGGAATCTTTTCTGCGTTCACCTTTAGCTGATCATCCAGCTTTTGTGTGTCACATTTCAGGTCAGGGAGCCTGAAATGATCAAGTAAACCTTTTCATTATAGAGCATCTCTGTTATCTTCCTAAGAGTGAAATTAGAGCTTGTTTCATTGTCCTCGTGACCATCACTCATGATTCCACTGCCATAGCCCCTGCAGTACTGATGCTTGGGGTTTGGATTCTGGGAAGAGATGACAGTTTAGACTGCAGGCTGTAGCTTCAGGGTCAGGTGGTTCTTGCTTCTGGCTACCCAGTTGAAATCATCATTAAACAGTCTTTGACATGTACATCCAGAACTCCTAATGCAGCAGCAGCATTCTGTTTGGCCCGTTCCTTACCAGTAGTTAAAAATTTCAGAAACATTGTCAAAGTCTGTAAATGACAAGAAGAAAAGAATTATTGGTTGATGCCACTGCAGCATGCTGGGTAGATCAAGCTTTGGGGGCAGATATGTCTGCATGCTTAAATAATGTCATCGATGATCTTCAATTCTCGTTGGCTTTATGCCATAGAGTTAGCAAGTTAACTACTACAGTCTTACTTTCTGTTCTAGCAGGAAGATGGGGCTTCTTAGCAATCCTAGCACATGTCACAAGGCTGACATTCATTGGCTGTCTTGGGTTCGATAGTCAGTTTTTGCACCAGTGACTGTTCAGAAAGGGATGAAGCATGTTAATGGGCTGCACCTGGGGCATGTGCTCCACCCAGAACTGAGAGGTTAAATGCTTTACATTTATAGAGACCAAGAGGCCATGATAATCACCAGAAGAATGTAATTGTCACTGGGTTGATTAAAAAAATTAAAGTGCCCTTACATCAGGGTAACTTTTCCAAAATAAAGTCACAGGATTGGGGTTGCTGTATTTCTTTTAATCTCTAGTTGTAAAAGATTAACTTAGTTAAATGGTGAACTTATGGTTGCTAAGTTTAGCCACATCTGCTGCAGAGCCCACCATACAAGATTCTGAGTGACAAGTGGAAAACATATTTTCTTCTTTCCCAAATAATGCTCCATACATGATGATGTCCTTATTAGTAATGCATGGATCCCACGCCTTTTGGAGAACAAATTTGGTGCCAAGACAAGTGCTTTCTTATTCCGTAATGTTGCTTTCCAGGCCAAGATCAGTTTCAAAAAGAGCAGTTATCCATTATACATGCAGTTGCCTTCTTTTCTTCTTCCTTCTGTTTCTTCCTATGCTTGGATCTTATTCTTGTTGTTTTCCAGGAGGCTTCTGTTTTTCAGGTAGTTTTGTAAACAAGTATTCTAATGTGAACTGTCTTTCTGGGTTTCATTCTTCCATATTATGTCAGTCTTCTTTTTGTTTGCATCAGACCCTTAAGTATTTAATCATAAATAAATCTGCTTCTGTCAGTTGTCTTTTAGAAAAGCAGCCGTCTTCCTGGGAAAGACTATTAAAAGCTGTCTTGCATTGGGCTGACATAATAGGCTCCTACGGCCAACAGAAGGAAATTAATTTTCATATTATATCTGTTCACCTAAGATCAGGGTAAAAACAACTTTTTATTATTCATTAAGATTTTAAATGAATGCAAACCAGCTTCCTTTCTTGGAAGAAGACAATAGTCAAATTAGTTTTGCTTTAGAAGGTTAAGATGAGAAATTGCATTTGGTCATCTTTTCCAGAGTTGGAAGATCTGAAGAGAGATGAAGTCTGACAAAGAATACTTTAGTAAAATTTTATGTTTCAGCTTCTGCTGTGAGACTCACTGCTGGGATTTTTTTGGGGGGGATGGTAAAAGTTTAAAGCAACGTGAAGGGATACACAGATACAGAAAATGCAGAGATGTGGGAAAATAAAACCATACATCTGGTTGTTTATAAAGCTAGGTTCTATGAGAACAGTAAACAGACATGAATTGGCATTGAAGTGTGACCAGCCAGAGATTTATGTAAGTATATGGTCACTGTTGGATTGCTTGTTGCTCGTGCCATTTGGGCTCCTGTCACAGAACATCTTATTAGTAATTTATAATCAACAGAAATTTGCTCACAGTTCTGGAAGCTGGAAAGTCAAAGACCAAGGTGTTAGCAGATTTAGTAGTTAATGAGCGCCTCTTCCACTTAGATGGTGCTTTCTAGAATTCCCCTGGCATAGCAGAAGGCTGGATGGGGCTAGTGAGCTCCTTTGGGATCCTTTATACTATCATTAGGCCCCTCATTGAGGGTGGAGCCCTCTTGACATAAGCACCTCCCAAAGACCTCACCTTCTAAAGGTATCAGATTTGGGTTCAGTTTCAACATATGAATTTTGGAGGTACAAACATCAAACTATGGCACTGGTGAAAATGAAAAAAGCAAAGTCCATTAGGCATTTGTCAGTACAGTGCTAATCCTCTATTAGGCTAATATCTATGTTTCTGACTTGGAGTGATATCTAGGATGTACATAGATGTTAAGTGAGAAGAAGCAAGATGCTTCTGGTAATAACAGGTGTTATGGTTTGTATCTAGATTTCCTCCTGAAACCTCAAGCCATCATGGGTGTAGGCTTTTCAGAGGTAACTCAATCTAGAGTTTGTGATTAATTCATGGTGCAGTGCTGGGACTAAGGGTGTGAGTGCCACACCTGCCCTGTGGCAGGTAGCCTGCATATGATATAAGGGACAGAAAGAGGATAAGTTTTTCTCTCTCTCTCTCTCTCTCTCTCTCTCTCTCTCTCTCTCTCTCTCGTTGCTTTTGCTGTCTTCTGCCTCCATGAACTATTGTCCCTCTGCCATGTGCCTCCTTGCCTTGGAGTGAGCCAATTATGGATTGAAACCTCTATAAACTGTGACTAAATAAACCTTTTCTCCTGTAACTTTAGGCATTGAGTATTTTGTCTCAACAATGAGAAAAAAATAACTAAGACAGCAAGTGTGTAAAATTATATATGTAATTTAAAAATTACATATTTAAGAAATTTTGGTGGTGATATTTTAAAGAGAGGTAAGTGAAATTTAATTTGAATAGTTTAACATAGTGTGTCCAAAATATTCCCATTTCAACAGGTAATTAACATTAAAAATTACCAAGAGATCACATTTTTCAGTAATGTCTTTAAAATCTAGTGTGTGCTTCCAGACACCTCAGTTCAGACCTCTATGTTGTCAGTACTCTGAACAATGCAGATGTGAAAAATGTTTGAAAAAAATACATCAAGGTTTGTTTTTTATTTTGATCTGTAATGTATCTGTGAATCACAGTGCCATAAGGAAAGGTTAACAATTCAGAACAAATGAAAAAATAAATAATTTTAAAAATTCAGAACAAAAGAGATACTGAGGATACTAAGAAAAGGGTATCAGTAATTAGGAAGTTTAGGCTAGGGATACAGCTCAGCAGCACAGCGCCTATCTGACCTGATACAAATAATAATAATAATAATAATAACAATAATAATTAGGAAGTTTAATTGATTTGGTGAACTTTGATTAACTGTGGATATAAATCCCAAGGTACATGATGTGATTGAAAACTATTTTAAGGAAATAAGATTAGTATAATTTTTTGAAAAAAGGGAGGTTTGTATTTATATCAAATGTTTCTGATGGGTCAAACAAAATGAAGAACTAAGAATCAAGCACTGGGTTTAGTAGCCCATGGGACATTGGAATACTTGTCCTTTGCAAGGGTCACTGTTCTCTGGAAAGTGAAGATGATAATCTCACCAGAGCAACTCCAGGAGATCATGACAGAGGACAAATTGGGTACAGTCAACTCTTTGCAGGCAGGAATATGAGTTGCAAAATTGGTGGTGGTTTTCATTTATTTGGATTTTAGGCTTTTTGCTTTTATTTTGTAAATATGTTTATATCTGATAAAAATGAGCCAATGAAGGGAAAGATTTCAGAATAAGTGAAGTGATGTTCCATTTGAGAAAGAGAAAATTCACCAAGGGCGTGATAGCCTTCCTGCATTTGAAAGTGGATTATGAAAAAAAGAATTAGGTCCACTCGGCATCTGGCTCTGGGCTAGACCTAAAATCACAGTGGGTGTGAGGTGTAATAAGGCAAGGTGGAGTTGGTGCATGAAAGTACATTCCAGCGGGCATCGCCGCTGGTGCTAGAATGGCTGAAAGATGCAGGTAAATTTTTGTGATGGGAGAAGTTAAAGCATCTCTAAGTTAATGTTTCTCAGCGAGTGCATGTTTTCAGAATACTTCAGGATGTAACAGTGTAGGTACCATAAATAAGACTCAAAACAACATTCCCCAAATCAGCAGCAGCCATAGCACACCCTGCTGCAGTGTAACAGTGACTCGCAGGGGTGGCAGATGGGTGCTGTTCTTTGGTTGCCCCTAGGCACCAATTTGCTGCTTGAGCAGAAATGCTTAGTGCTTTGACCAAGGTCTCTTTTATACTCAAAAGGCAACTTTTCTGTGTCTTCCAGTACAAAGACACAGTCCTGCAGGGTAATCCAATTAGTAAGGTAATTACAACTGTAATCCCAGAACTTGGGAGGCTGAGGCATGAGAGTTGCTGCGAGTTCGAGGTCAGCCTGGGCTACAAAATGAATTCAAGGCCAGCCAGAACTGCATAGCGAGACCCTGTCCAAAAAAGTAAAAAAAAAAAAAAAAAAAAGAAAAAGAGGCACAGTCCCTTTTTGTGACCACTACAGGTAGTACCATTGTTCCTACTAGGAGAAATGTGTGCCCTGCCTCTCACTCTGCACAGGATCATACCAACTGTACGTTCACAACCCAGTCTGACAGACACTCTAAAGGGCGTATCAGTAGTGATCTATTGAAGACAATAGAATCCACTCTCCCTGGTTTAAGCAGCAAAGGATTTAATACTGATACAGAGAATTAAGTGCTTACAAAATCACTGGAAGTGCTGGAAAGCCAACTAGTCCAAGATTCCAGAACCACTCAGCTTTGCTGTGATCAGGAAAGCAAGCTGTCACTTCATCGCAAGAGCTTAGTAGTGAAAGCGCTTGTCTAGCATATTCAAGGCACTGAATTCAATCATCAACACCAAAACAAAGACAACAAAACCCACCCGATCAGTGGAGAAGCCAGGAGCTCCTTCCACCTTTGCTTACTGTGGACTGCCAACTCTGGTTGATCTCTAAAGCTGCCACTGCTGACTTCAGCACCCCATAGTACCCAGTCACCACCTGCAAAAGCAGAATAATGACTTGGATCCTCTCTTGCTCTGCCTAGCTCAGTTCCCATGCAGAGATTCTCATGTGGGGTCTAAATCATGTCCTGCTCTCTGTAACTGTGAAAGGGCTGAAGACATTTAAATTTTATCTTTCCAACTTTTGCACAGTATAAGAGGACTGAAGTAGGCACAGAGCAAGTCACCCACAGTGTTTGCCATAGGCAGTGTCTGTCTTTAGTCAGAATGAACACAAACTTAGACACTGATGGGAAGTCGACAGTGCTAGTCAGAGACTCCCTGTGCACTGTGGTGCTGCTGCATAGCTTTATCTGCTCTTGGGTGCTGCTTTCTTGGGCAGGGAAGTAAAAACTGGCACTCTGGCCTCAACTAGGTGGACAGAGTGAACTTTGCAGCTGTTACTGTCAGTGAGCCTATAGCACAAATAGCAGTGAGCATATAAGTGCCTGTCTTGCATTTTATGGCCAGAGACCAAAGCCTCTCTAAAGCACTGCAAGCCATTAAGTGCCTGGTGGTGTCTGTTCTGTGCCTCAGGCCCAGATTGATGTTCCACAGATGGATGGCCTTTGCATCCATCCTCACAAAACAGCTAGCTGCCTTCAGAGATTGTGACGCAGTCAAGCAGTCCGATCAAAGCCACCTCACTTAGGAAAGGTCCAAACATTCCAACATGGTCTCCGTACTCCAAACGGATTGTTTTCCAGTAGTGCTGAAATTCACAGTCATTTATTCCACAGACAGGCACTGAGGAGATGCTATGACAAGGCAGATGGGGCTCCTGCCCTCATACAGCTTAATGTCCTAGTGCAGGGAAATGTACCATGTGCTGTCCACAAATACACATCTAGGACCAAAACAGATGCTCATCAGAGATGATGAGTGCTGGGGAGCAAAGCAGGCAACAGGATTAAGAGTCACTATGTATGGGAGGTGGCAGCCTCATGTCTACTCCTAGTTCATCCACTGCTCAGTTGGTGGCCAGGTCAACTCAGACTTCACACTGACCTTGGTTTGAGAACAGCTACCAGGGCTGAGTTTGTTTAGGTACAATGGTTCTCAGCAAACAGAATGAGGAGTGCGCAAGATGGTGAGTGCTAATGGATTGGTGATTCCTCAGGCTCCTTGTGGGGCGTGGCTGAGCCCAGACAGTGCCTCATTGTGTGCTGGTGTATCTTCCTATGGTCAGCAGCAAACGCTAACTTCAAAAATGACCATGTTTCCTTCCCCCCACATCACAGTAGGCTGTGGTGCTAAGATTGGAAGTGCTAATGGGCTGAGGCATCCAGGAAGAGAAAGTGGTCACCTGCGTGCTTCTCAGGCCATCCCCACCCTGAACAGGCCATGTGTGCAGAACACCCTGCACTAGAGATACATGCGCTAGGGGCACCCTCATCACTCCAACAGGGCCACTGTCCCCCAAGAGCACCTGTGCTGAGTCTTCCTTTCCCGCTCCCTCTGCATCTTTGTCCCAGAGCCTGGAGAAGTGTGTTTGTGGGACACTGTGACCTTTGGAGAGAGGCTTCCTTGTACTCTCATTTTCTTGTGGGAACGAGGTCACTGTCTTGATTTTTCTTCTGATCTCTACTGAAGTCGTTTGGTCTGTGCCTTTGCCATCTGCCCTCTGCTGCTGTTCTGCAGGGTCTGTGCTGGTGGCTGTAGAATAGGATTGGACCTTTATTCACTAGCAATGCAAGTAGACCCACCTTGACCCTTTTCACCTGAGCTGCACTCTGCACTCAGGCTGGAGGTCTGGCCTTGCTGACCACCAGAAGGCTCCAGAGGCAGTGGACACAGGCCCTCCACTTTTGCCATCCTCTGTTCTTTTGAGGCCCCACTGCTGGGCCAGTCTCCACATGGCCTGCCTTGCTACTCAGCTCCCTCATGTAGGACTGCCAGGCCCTGCCAGAGAGGCTCTGGGTCAGGTGACCTCCCATGACTCATGACCCTCCCTTTGTCAGATTCACTTGTACTTTGCTAAATACCTCTGGAGAGGTTCTGTGTTAAATACACTTGTCCTTCTCTCACCCTTTCCTCAGACTGGGCCACCCATTCTGGTCAGATAGCTAGGGCAATGAAAAATGCCCATGGGCCTCGTCCCTCAGGTTGGCAGTGGTCAGGGTCAGGCCCTCAGAACAGTCAGGTTTAGCAGATCTCCAGTTACAGCATAGACATTAAATATTCTCATACCTCAGTACATTTTCTTCTATCTCTCAGGCCATAAGTTCCAAGGAATTACACCACTGACCACTGTGACTGCCACCTTTGCAAGAAGTCCTTTAACTGTGAAGTATTTTAAACAGTGAGACAGTAAAGATAAAATATGTCCGAAGGTTAAGAGGAACATACAGTGTTTTAAATTAGAAAGTTAAGGGGCTGGGATTTAGCTCAGCGGTATAAGCACTTGCCTGGCAAGCACGAGGTCGTGAGTTCAATCCCTGGCACCAAAAATAAATAAATAAGCAAGCAAGTTAAGAATACATAAGATAAATGAATAAGTGAACTGAAATTAATGATGATGAAAGAACTTGAACAGTTAGAAAATGAAGGTAAAGAATTAAATGAATGTATAAAAACTCAGCATAAAGTTACAGTAAAAAGATTAAATAGTGGGGAAAGATATAAAAGAGCTGACATTCAAGTCTTTAAACAAAATCTTTAAAGATTAAAAGGCTAAAAATAACGTGCTGAAGCAGTTTCAGTGTTGTGTCTGAGGTCAAGGGGTCTGGCTTTTATCAGGTAAAAAACTAAGACTGTAAACAATATACAGATTATCACTCTGTAATCTTGCACATTAAACATACGTATTGTTTCTTAGTTACTTATCTCTCATTGTTGAGACAAATTACCTAACACCAAAAATTAAGGAATGAAGGTTTATTTAGCTCACAGTTTGTATATGTTTCAGTCTAAAAGTGGCTGGCCCCAAGGCAGGTTGTCACATGGCAGAGGGGCAGAAGGTGGAAGACAGTGGAAAGCAACAAGAGCAGAGGGGAGGAGCAAGCCTCTTTCTGTCCTTTGTGTGGTATGCAGGTTACTGGCCCTAGAGCAGGTGTAGCGTTCACACCCCCAATCCTAGCACTACACGATGAACCAACACAAACACCAGATTCAGCTGCCTTTGAAAAGCGCCCCCCAGCCCCAACCCCATGGCGACATGAGGCTTTGGAGGAACAGTCAGACACAAACCATAACAATTTCATTATACTGCTGTGGAGAAATGTCTGAGATGTAGGGTTCACTGGATGGTCCAGGCATGAATGTCACCTACAGATTTGCACATGCTTAGAGAAAAGGAATGATAGGAAAGCAGGCTTACCTGGAGAAGAAAGAAAGCAAGGGGAGTGTTGTCATAGACACTGGTTGTTCCCCCAGATCCTCTCAGACAGTTGTCTGTCCCCCAGCTCCTTCAGTGCTTCTCCAGCCCCACCCAGACACCTCATTTGCCCGGCCCTCATACCCTCTGGCTGCCTTGTGCATGTGCAGGAAGCTCCAAGTTTGCTGTCACCCCCACCTGATGGCCCCCTGCCCCAGTGACTGAGGCTGCAGGAATATGAGAGTCCAGCTCCTTGGGCACAACTCTGAGGAGTCATTTGCCTTGAGCAGCACTGTCCAAAATATAAAGCAAACTGCACATGGAATTGTACCTTTTCTGTAAGCCACATTAAAATTTAGTCTAGTGATTTATTTTATCATTCAACATGCGATTGGTATAAAAACATGTTGGTGACATGTTTTGCAGTGTTTTCGATTTGTGCTGACTTCCCAGACCTGAGTATGTGTTACACATACACAACTCCCAGTCATATGTCATGAGTGGCCACCAAGCTGGACAGCACAGCTTCAGTCAGGTCAAATTGAAATCAAAGCCTTAGCTGGCTCCTTCCTGTCCCCTGTCCTGCTTCCTGTGCACCCACACTAGGTACCATGGTTTAGGAATAAATATGAAGCTTCCCCCAATAGACACCTGGATTAAGGACTTGGTCCCCAGCACAGTAGTGCTCAGTGATGACAAACCTGAGAGCACTGACTTGGGCCCAGGTGGAGGAAGTGGGCCACTGGTGTGTGGCTTTGAAGGGTTCTCTTGCCCCGAGCCCCTTCCTCTCTGCCTCTTCCCTTCTGCTATTTGCTGGCTCATGATATGAGCAGCTTCCTGCTTTGTGCTGTCTCTGCCTCCGCTCCCCTCAGGTCTAAATGCCAGCTGACTATGACTGAACCCTCTGAAACTGTAAGTCAAAATAACCCTTCCTGCTTGAAATTGCTCTTATCAGCTGTTTTGTCACAGTGTCAAAAACTTGACTAATACATTGAGATTTTGAGAGCATTTTACTCTTTTGCATTCCAGTATTACTGAACTAAGTATTACTGAGCTACTTAGTTCGAGGGCAGTCTAGACTGGGAGATGCTGTCTAAAACAAACAAAATATCAAGGATTCAGAAAAACAAAAATGAAATGTATCTCTCCTCCCAAAGCCATACTTTATCTTTACTTGTTTTAGTGCTAAGGCAGCTACAGACTCAGATTTAGAAGACTCACGATTAAAAGCTGGGCAAGGTAGCTCATGCGTGTAATCTCAGCACTCAGGAGGCTGAGGCAGGAGGATTGCCATGCATTCGAGGCCAGCCTGGGCTACATAGTTGAGTTCAAGGGCAGCCTTAACTATGCAGCAGGACTCTGTCTCAAAAAAAAAAAAAAAAAAAAGACTCAGGATGCCTTTGACTAAAGAGCAACCAAGGAAACATCAGAAGGAGCTCTTGCCTTTTGTTTTAGGTAGAAGGCCAAAGCCTTTGGTGTCTGTTTAGTTGCTGTAAAGGTTAAGAGGCCTGAACCAGCCTGGGGTAAGGTTAACCAGAAATCTGGGTCCATTGTGCAGCAGGTGGCTTCTCCAGCCCAGGACAAGTGCCAAGGAGAGTTGAATCTTCACTCACAAAGGGTGAACACTAGGGAGACCTAGCAAGGGAAGAGGCCCAGGGACAGTCAAGGGCCAGGAGTCTTGAATGCTATAGGAAATGACTTCTGCTTGTGACAAGCCTCAGCCTTGGTCCTACTTGGCTCTACTAGAGCATCTTAAGAGTGGGCAGTGCCTGATTCCAAATATCCATCAGTGGAGTTGCTCCCCTGGGCATCTAGTCCTGCAGCAGCTGCAGTGCCCTGTGCAAACCCTTCCCAGATAGTACTGCTGTGTACCACTGGGTCTCCTGTCTTTTGCCTTTTCACGATATTTTTAAAGAAGACCGTATAAAGAGCTTGGCACTCTGACACTTTCCTGTAGTCCCAAATATTCAGGAAACTGAGGCAGTAGGATCACAAGTTTGAGTACATCCCAGGGAACTTAGTGAGACTGTCCAAAATAAAAAATAAGGGCTGGGGTGGGGGATGGAGCTCAGTGGTAGAGCTCTATATGCACATAGTATGTATGAGGCCCTGGGTTCAATTCCCAATACTGCCAAAAAGACAACATGAAAAGTACCTCTTGACCAAATGTTGTCTGAGATTGCTTTTTACTTACATTTTTCCATTTCCAGATCATTGGATTTTTTTGGCTTGTCTGTCACTAGAGAGAGGCGAGGGAAAGCACTGCTAATTGGCTTCAAAAGTCGTGCCCATCAAAAGGAATGGGGCACCTGCCACTCGTAACAGAGCAAACCTGTACCCCAAATTGCCTTTCCCATTCTCCACAGAGTGGCATCAGGGGAAGGGCGAGTATACTCTAGGAAAGCCTTTCTCAATTTATTCCCATAAACAGTCTGTTTATGGAGTCTGCAGGCGTTCACTGTTTGCATGTTGTGTGCAATTCCCCTGGAAATGAGTTTTGATCTTCTAGTTCCCAGTATTTTTGCCACTCTCAGCTCTTTGTTCTTGAATGTGTTAACTAGAAATTAGATAAACCAAGTACTACTGAACTACCCTAGTGATAGTCATGAGTTCCCACTACTGTTCTCCAAAGCAGAAGTCTTGGGATGCCTCGACATAGCTTCCCTTATAAGTCAGTGTTACCTTTTCTTCTAAATAAGTTTGCAATTGTTGAAATGCTACCTGGATCTTTAGATCTGTGTTAGTCCACTGTTCAGGTAGGTAATTTATACATGAAAAGACATTTATTTTGGCTCATGGTTCTCATCAGAGGGTAAGAGGCTGCATGTTGTGCTGGCCTTGCTGCTGGCAGAGTGCTGAGGTGGTGCACAGAATTATGGCACAAGAGACAGGGACTATGCCCGCGTGTCTTATGCCTCTTCTGGATCCTCTTTTTTTTTTTTACAAAGCCACGGGATTCCGTGATGGGGGTTCAAGCCTGATGATGCTAAGTCACCTCCCAAAGGACTCTCCTCTGCACCATAGTTGAATTAAGTTTCCACCCTCTTAAGACTTCACAAGAGGATTAAGTTCCAACTCGGAGAACATGTGTAAAACATACCCAAATTCTAGCAGAATCCCACTGACCGTGTGGGTAACATAACACAGGGCTAAGGGAGATGCTAGGATTTGGGCTCTGCTGGGGCGACACAGGGCCCCAAGCAGTGTGTGGTGCACCCTCAGTGGGCATCTGAGTCTTAGGAGCACTCAGCATGCAGCTGCTCCTGGCATCTGAATGGGCGGAATGGGGAAGAACAGGGTGAGGCTGGCCTGCTACCTTTGGTTTCTCAGCGCTGTTCTCAACTCCTTCTGCTTCAGTGCAGCGCTTCAACCTCCAGCCCCACTGATGGAGCCACTGACCAAGGGATCCTGTGGGAGTCAGATGGCACAAACCCTTCTCTGGAAGGCAAAATCATCTCTGTCCTTTGGCATACAACCTCTTCAGACGTGGCCAGCGAAAGACCCTGAGCTAGAGTCCCAGGTCAACCTGTAAGTAAGTAAAAGAAGCAGCATCTCAGTTTGGGCTTGTGTTCACCATCACCTAAAATCCTTTAGTGCTCAAAAGTAACATGCTTCATACCCTTCAGGGAATGGTGGGAAGGGAGAAGGGAGCGTATGTTTGGTTGGGAGATTACATTTCTGGTTTTTTTGCTTTGGTGCCAGGAGTTGAATTCAGGACCTTGCACTTGCCAGGCATGGGCACTGTGCCTCTGAGCTGTATCCCAGCCCTGCATTTCTGTTCTTGATGATGTCTTAGTCATGGATTTTTCTGGCAATATTCATTGGCATCTACTCTGTCTAGGCCTTGGGTCAGGCTTTATGAGCAAAACAGATTCAGGTTCTGTCTTGCAGACTTCCAGCTCCTGGGTAGGTAGCCTGTGATCACACAAGTGAGCACTGATAACTGTGCTATGTGCTATGAAACGTATTGCTTCAGTTCAGCGCACACATGCAGAATGCCCCCCATTGTGCCAGCAACTTACTGGGGATATAAGAGAAGACATCTTCCTTACTGTGGAATATGCAAGGAAAATATTCCATTATAGGAGAAATTATAATAACTATAAAAAGAGAAAAAAACAAATAATAATAGCTATAACTAGTATGCCAGTAGAGTCAAAAGTCCTTTACCATGTGACTGTATTTTCCAGAACCTCAGGCCCTTGTAAAAATATTAGGTAACAGTTATTAGATGGATGAAGAGATACTACTAAGGTGGGATACTTAGCTCTCCAGGGAAATTAAAAGTGACTAGATACAGCAATATGATGAACTTTAAAACAAAGGAAATGCTTGTCAATTCAATGCAACAAATATTTATTGATGCCTAAAGTATCCAGTGATTTTGTGAAGCCAGATCCTTGGTAGGGCATGGATCAGGACTCGTGGGGAGCTGAAGAAACAGCCAAGGCTAAGACCCATCCGCCTGCATACCGATTCTGTGGATCTAGAGTGTGTGAAAGAGGACACTTTAAAATGTCTACCTTTGAGGAATGTATTCGCTAGTCAAATCCAGGTTCAAATCCCTGCCGTGGGGATGAACAAATAACAATTCCAGTGGTGCTAGAAAAGTGCTGTCGGATGAGGTAACCAGCTGGAGGACAGGCAAATGGTAGCAGTTTAGCTCAGCTCCACAGGACAGGTGTGCGTCAGGCAGGAGGAGACGAGGCTGCTTTGAATAGAGAGAGCACACAGGAAGGCAGGTGCCCCTGAGGCTGTGCTCTGGCAGGATTGACGGGCATTAAACCCAGGGTTCTCAAGCTGGGCCTGCATGTGACAGTCACCTAGGAAGCTTTACAGTGCAGAGGTCTGTACTGTCTCCCCAAAATTCTCAATAGAGGGATGAGATATAGCACCAGTATTTTTTAAAAACTCCCTAAGTAGCTCATCTATGACAAATATTGAAAATATTGCTCTAAAAAAGTAGCCACCTGTAGTACAATACATAAAAATAATTGTGCAGCCCCTTGTGTATGCCTATGAGGGGATCTAAACTTTCTTAGGCAATGGGAGCCCAAGCTTTGATGATCTTAAGATGTAAAGTAAATTTGAAATATGAAAGGATCCTATACCGTAGGTAAATTTGTGGTTGCTGCTTTCCTAGTGGACTCAAAGTATTTATGGGATGTCAGTGTCCATAAGATACTCAGGTACTGTCAAGTGAAGAATCTATTGATCCAGTGCTGGACCCTGGCAAGGCTGACCAAGCCAGAGCAGGGCTTTGTGCTAGTGCAGATGGTAATAGAAGACCGGGGCTTCTGGTAGCTGTGAGACACTTGGCTGAGCACCAGTATGCTATGCTGGGCCTTGTGCCAGGGATCAGGGATGCAGAGAAGGTGTTTCCTCCCACATCAACTGGGGGCTCAAGCAGGTGCTGTTACCCCAGGCCCTCCAAGAAGCTTCTCAGTGGAGGGAGTACTTGAAATTTGAGAACTCTTCCAGCAGAACTGTGAGCAACCTTCATGCCCAGAGCAGGCCATCTATGCAAAAGTGGGCCACATTAAAGCCCTTGGGGCAGTGGGGAAACCAGAATATTCTGTTTGGCCGATGCTCTTGAGGAGTAGTTGGCAGTGAGCTTGGAGAGGCAAGAGAAGCCAAGACAATAGAGAGGAGAACTATTGGCCTAGACTTTCTAGCCCCAGCATAGGAAAGATAACTGGTGTCAGTGGGCAGGTAGCTGGGAGTAAGCTAAATGTAATGAAATGGTGGGAGCTGTGAGAGTAAGAGTTCCTGGTGAGTGGTGGGAATGCTGGGATTGACTTGGGAAATATTTCGGAGGAAGGAGGGACCTGGCAGGTGTATAGGTAGTGGGATGAGGAAGTGAGACTCGAAGTTTCCACTCAGGAACAGAGTGATTGGTCTTGTCACTAAGCGAACCCTAAGACCAGTTGGCACAGAGTGCAAGGCAGAAACAAATAGAGGTCATGAGATAAATGCTATTAAGGCTGAAGAGGGACAGAGTTGCATCTTTAAGAGTAGGGAGTGCTTAGGGAAGTCTGTGTAACATGGACTGGATCTTGAAAAGGGAGTAGAAATTTCCACTTTCTTTTCAGTAGATTTTAGTAGGCAGAGGTGGGGTGGGGAATATTCTAGGAGGCAAGATTAGCAAGCAAGGTCAAGGCTCAAAGCAGGGCCCCTCTTGGAGCTTACTTGAAGAATGAACAATATCCCGGATTGCCCCTTCTGTGGTGCCACAGTAACAGTCTGCAACACCAAACAGGAAACTGTGAAAGACGACGTGCTGAAGCCTGAGGATACTGAGGAACTCTAAATGGTTTTCGAGATAAACAGGATCAAAGAAGAATTCATCTCACAGCTATGAACAGTGATGATACCAGAGGGCACCAAAGGGATGGGCTAGGAGGGTCCTTGATGGTTACAAGTGGCAGAAACCCAGCATGAATTAGTTTCTGTAAGAAAAGTCAGTGTGGAGGTGCATTTAACCAAACTGAGGAAAGCAAGGAGTCTGCTTCGGGAAAACTAGATCAAGGCCTCAGATGCTACCCAAACAGACTATTTTTCTCCTATTCCCAACTTCCTATCTCCGGTCTCCCTGCCCTGCATCCTCCTGCCTGTCAGTCTCCTTGCCTCCTCCTGTCCATAGCTTGTCACCTCTGGCAGGCTCTGTGGTCCCAAGCAGTCTGCCCTGTGTCCTCACAGCTTTAGATTTTGAGGTGCAAGTCTTCCTCACCAGTTAGAAGAACCTGGTCAAGGGCTCACACACAGTGTGCCCAGCCTGGCTCGCAGGTTCCTTGCTAGTTCTTCTGGGAAGTGTCCCTTATTGGGGAGATCCTTGACTGGTGAGAACAGCCTTAGAAATAAAAAGGAGTGGGCAGGAGGCAGAACAGAATTTAATGGATCATAAAAAGCCAATAGAGAAGATTCGGAAGGAAAGGATCCGTCTGTGAGCAAAGAATAACCTAGAAAGTTATGTCAAAAATGTGGATTACAGAACCTATTTAATGAGTATCCTGAGCGGTAGGACCAGGAATCTGCCCGAAGGTGTCAAATGCAACACAAATCCTGAGGATCAAAACAAAAACCTGACTATTGCATTTGCTGATTGGGAAATCCATGGAGCACCTTTGAGACCCAGTGGCCACTGGACTGGCAGATTGCAAGACTCTCGAAGGCATTTCTCACTTTGCCTAATTTAAAACCTTAATTCCAGTCTGTTACTGACCATTTGTGAGCTAAAATTTCTTCATAGATTGGGATAAAGCAAAGGAAGGCTGTTGGAAAACTGGTCCCTCAGGCCCATTTTATCTTAGAAGGGTATCAGCCAGGAGGAGGCGGGGTGAGGGGAAGGTTTGAAACAGACTCTGAATTATCTTCTAATTCTTGTTTACTTTCAGATCTTCCTGGGGTCAGTTATAATATATTGTAATAAGGTTGAATTTATTTTAAAAATCTGTAATTCAGAATCCATTTCCCCAGCAGGCTGAATGAGTTAATAATAATTTACTTTTGAATCTTTTTGAGGAAAACTGCTGTTTATTTTAAAAAGAGCTTGTCACCAGGGTATAGCATGAAGCCATTTTTAATTTAGATTTAAAAAAAAGAAGAAGCTTCTGTGGAGCAAAGAGGCTGCACCCCCAACAAGGGAGAAGGGAGCCTTCTCCCTTTCCTCTCTTTTGTGTATCCATTCAGGAAAACTGCTGAGTTTTGTAGAGGCCAGTGCCTAGTCTGTCTCCGTCCCTGTTGAAGCTTGGCAGTCAGGAGACAGCATTTCTGTGGGCCACCATCGCAGCTGGCTTCTGCCCCTCTGCAGAGCTGACTGTCCCCTAAGAGCATTGACCCAAAGTCTGAACTTAGGGGGCACAGCAGGAAGCCCATCTGGCTGTCGGACTCAGCCTCTTTTGCCAGTGAAACCCTAATAATAGTAAGGAAATTCATATATTTTCCATTTGCCTGACTCTTGTCTCTAAAGTTGCAGCTAATTCCAAGCACAGAGCAGAGGGGCTGACTTATTGATGAGCACTCAGGGGACCTACAGTTGGGAGCCAGACAAGTGTTTGTGTGGTGGGTCTGCTTTTTCTTCCCTGACTCCCTTGTTCTTGCCCGTCTTAACAGTCTCTGGCCCATAGAAGGTGCTCATGAAGTATTTGTTAGAGTAAGAGGGGAACAAGGATGCTGGCGGGAAGACCACTGCAGTAGTGGTCCAAGCAAAAGCAGACAGCGAAATAGAGGGGGCAAGAAACTAAACGATGCAGTGCGATTTACAGATACTGTCATGTGCAAAACAGCATACACAGGGCTGTACATTGCAGCACCGATAGTAATAGCAAAATGCCAAAAGCCATTTAACTAGGTTAGTTAAGTAAAATATGATGTATCTGTTCAGTGGAATACTCTGCAGCCACAGGAAAAAATACTGGAGCTTTTGGGTTCTGATTTGAGAGGATCACCAAGATACATTAAGGATACTACAGTGTCAGAAATGTGTTCACTTGTCCAGACCCAGAGTGGGCTCAAAGACAGAAGAGCAATGAAAGCGAAGCTTTAATTCATTCTTGCAGGCCTGGCATCTGCTACACTAGCAGGCACACCCAAGCTGCTGCAGGGAACAGTGTAACCCGTAGCACGGGATCCCTTTCCCCAGTTTCCTACTGGCTGAGTACTGTGAGGGGCTACACATTCTGCTCACTGCCTAGACCTTGGCCCACTCCCTCTCCAAACATTTTGTGGGTTTAAAGGCAAATGATAAAACCACAGGTGGGTAACTTGTTAACTGCCTGTACTTTTCCAGTCAGTTAGCATAGTGGAGCCAACTTTATTATCTCTCCCCATCCCACCTTTAAGGACAACTCTAGAGATGTCTGTCCTCGTCACATCCACGTACAGGTAGGCAGCTTCGTCTGCTTGTAGTTTTCCACTCAGAGTTAAGGATTATTTAGAAAATGGGTAACTTTAAGGTTCTATTTCTCACTTCAGCTATCAAATCTGTGAATTATGTAAGATGATGTCATTTACATCTGACTTACGCATACTGGCCGATATACTTTAAGTCATTTTGAGATTACTCACACTACTTAATACAGTGTAAATGCTTACACGTAGTTGTTGTGCTGTGTTGTTTAGGGAATGGTAGCAAGGAAAAAGAATCTGTACATGTTCAGTGATGATGCAATTTTAAAAAATATTTTCAACCCATTTTTTGTTGAATCAGCAGATGGGGAACCCCTGGGTACAGAGAACCAACTGTAGTGTGCTACCATTTGTGCAGCAAAGGAGAAAGATGTGCATTTCTCTTTCCTTGCAAATGTATACAGCATCTCTCAGAGATAACAAGAAGCAACCTAGGTTGCCAGCAGAGAGAATGGGGGACTGAAAGGATAGAAAAGGGAGAGGTTTTCCCCTTGAAACCTTATCTACTCGAGTTTTCCTTTTTTTTTTTTTTTTTTTCTCTTGCATCTGGAATCGAACTCACGACCTCACAGTTACCAGGGCAGGCTCTTAGCCAGCTGAGCTAAACCCCAGAGTGCTACTCTTGAGTTTTCAAGCAAGTGAAATAATGAAATACAGATACATAGATTCAGTCATAATTTTCAAAGGACACTGGAGGGAGCCACAGCAGGGCCCGGTGACTGGTAGCTGTTGATGTGACAAAGAAGACTAGAGAAGAGCCTGGACTGGAGAGACTGAGAAGGGGGCCATAGTCTTTGCTAATAGCATCAGCAATGAGTCTGATTTAGGGTATGTCATGTTTTGGGGGGTGCTATAGCATCCACGGAACTGTGTCTGGCAATTGAAAGTCTGAATTTGCAAATGGGGAGAGAGATCCTAGGTGAAGGAGTCACTAGCATTGAGATGATACACGAAGGCTCAGAAGCAGTAAGGTCTGCAGGGGAGGAAGGTGGACCCGACATCACTGTCCCTGTGAACTGAAGAGGAGTTGAGGATGGGCTGGTATCCAGAGGCTTGGGAAGAGGACTCATAGGACCTAAAAGCAGCGGGAAGATGGTCTGGCTCTCTGTGAGGGCCCTGTGGCCCCTTTCTAGTCGTCCTGCTCTCTGGTGAGGTCTGTATTTCCTCCAGGAATAATTGCCAAAAGCCATCATTTTCCCCCAAGGAGGTTATACCATTACTGAGAATTGTGTTCCTTGGCCTATTCAAGTCTTAAGTTCTTTCAAATTTTATATTCCTTCAGGACCTGCAACCCATTTTTGGTGCTCACCTCAACTCAAAGTACCATGAGGACACGCTATAAATAGTGATTAGATAATGTTTTGCTTTTTAATCAGTACTTTGAAGAAGCAAAAGGCCATAGTTGAGCTCCCTGCCCTAAATTCTCTTCACCAGCACTGATCTTTCTAATTCCCATGTTGGCCTTGGAAACAAGCTGGTTGTTCTCTTGTCCTCTCCCATAGTAATAAAGGCTCATAGTTTCAATTTTTCTGCCTCCTTAGAGTTTATCCTTTGGTGTCTTTCCTTCTCTCAGCACCTCCATCACCTGGGTTTCATGATTTCATTTTTTTGTTGTTTTTTTTTGGTACCAGGGATGGAACGCTCCACCTTGCGCTTTCCAGGCAGACACTTATGCCAGTGAGCTAAATCCCTGGCCCCGTGATTTCATTTTCTTGGGAGACTGTTTCCCAGTCAAAGCAGCTCAGAGAGTAAACATTTTAACATATCTTTGAAAAACACCGTTTGACCTCAAAAGCACTGCGTGAGCTATTTTCCTTCCTCTGCAGCCTGCCAGTGCCTGGAGGAGAGCTGAGTGTGGAGAAGTCCGCAGCAGATCTGAATCAGGCTACACACTTACAGTACCAGAGTCATTGCAGAAGTAGCCTGGAGCCTTCTGCCCCCTGGGTCACCTCAAAGCACAATTCATATCACTTCTGCGACATTTATTTTTCTATTTGAGAGTAGATTTTTCACATATTGGTGTTGGCTATAAAAGAATCTGAACATGGTACCCCCAAATATGCCACATTGCCATAAGAATTACTTGGAACTGCAGGCAATTGAAAAAAGACAAGCAGGAAAGCTCTTTTTCCTCTGCCTAAAGTCAGGGCCTAAATTTCCCTTAGTAAGAGGATGGCGCCCTGCTTCCCCTCCCCTGCACCGATAGAATGACTCTTTTCACTGGCACTGAGAAGGCACAGATAGATCCACATGAACAGACCTCGCTGACTGGTTCTCATCTACCCTGGGCTCCCCCATGTTCTGCTCTCCAGGGTTTATCAGCCCCAGAGCCCTTCCTTGTGTCCCAGGGCTTCTCCACAGGTTATCATCCTATGTTCAAGTGGTATATAGGCCCCAATCTAATTATTTCTTTGGGTTTCCTTTCTTTTTTTGTAGTGTGTCCTCCCCACTCCCTGCACCGTGCATGTAAAATTTAATGTAGGATTGTACACCCTTTCTCTCTTAAAACCTATCTTTTGTCAGTTTAATTTGCAGGCTTCTGTGTAGGATGTAAGAGGGTTAAAGAAAACTTTTTTTTCCCTGACAGCTCTGTTCCCCAAAGGAGAGCATTTTAGACTACAGCAAATTTTAGCTTTCTCCTAGTTTCCTACAAAGAGAGTTTTTCTTTGTTATTGATTCTCAGGTCCTAATGAGGGCTGCAGACACACAGCTTCCATTGACTTCAGTATGTACTGCTCTCAGGCCAGGCACTGTAAGTGCTTCCTAAGTCTCTTCTCCTTAAATCCAGCAGGAAGGCGCTGTTGTTATCAGGCAGGCTTTATGTGTATTATTTCTCTAAGCTTGTAGATATTAATTTGTTTAAGTTTGGATTCAGAGTTCTATATTTCCTTTTCTTGTTTTTTTGTGGTACAAGGGATCAAACCCAAGGTTTTGCAACAAGCTACACTCCTGGCCTTTTTTTTTTTTTTTTTTTTTTAATTTTGAGACAACCTCATTAAGTTGCCCGGTTCACCCTTGAACTCATAGTGATCTTCCTGTCTCTTCCCTAGTGCTGGGACTACAAGTGTGTGCCACTACACCCAGCTAAAATTTAATAGTTGTAGTTGATTGACTCTCTAATCTTATAATGTCAGTCCCACTTAATTGTATTACCTGTTTACTGAACAACACTTAACTCTAGATGTAGGAAATGTCAGCTTCGTTTTGAACTAACAGCTAGTGAGCCACGTCACAGTTTGTTAAGACAGCTCCCACAGCATTTTCTTTGTTCATTCATATTTCCGTCATTGTATTAACCTCTGAAATGAATTTTTAAAATTAATCTCAGGTAACATTTACAGTATTGCTATGTCTGAGTCAAAAATAAATTTCATGGATAAGCTGTATAATGCACGTGAGCCCAGGGATTGTCGCTTCAGGCCCGGTGCTGGAGGCAGTTATGAAATGATGTGTTTACTCTGTCGCTTCCTTAGGAACTTAACCAGTACAGCTGCCCCCCCGCCATTTGGCTCCTGTAAAGAAGAAGAAAGCCTAGAGAACAGGATCACTTCCAGACTTTTGAAAGTTTCCTGCAGAAGAGATCTTAGTGTACTTTATATGCCCTCAAAGCATTGGCTGGCTGGCTTTCACTCATTCATTTGCCTATCACTCACCAAAACCCTGCTAAGAGTGAATTCTGTATCCTTATTATGTTGGGTGCTCAGGATGCAGCCTTGAGCAGAAGCAACAGAGAAACTCCCATTGTGACACTTAAATTTTGGTGGGAGACAGATATTGATCAAAAGCGCCTTTGTAACTCCCAGCCTGGTGAAAAGGGGTCAGAAAGAAGAAGTTTGGAGAGAACACTCAAGGTCCTAAGGCAAGAAGCCGCTTGTGAAAGGAAAAGGAAGGGAGAAGAAAGGCAGGCAGCGTGGCTGGAGGACTAGAAAAGAGTGGGGAGCCAGCCAGACTAGACAGGTGGCCGGGGGTGTATAAGCGATGGAGAAGAAGTTAAGTAAAAACAAGGATATAGATGTAGGGCCAGCTGGTGGGAATTAAACTGTGATGGATTTCAACTTGATATAGGAAAAAAAAAAAGTATAACAGGAAGTGTGGAGAACTAGAGGCACAGGGCATTGTTTCTCCTCACTAGTGGTGGTGAGGAGAGGCTGGCGAGACACCTTTCAGGTACCTGGCAGAGAGGCTGCCCAGACACAGGTAACGTTGGACACCAGATGGTCCTTAAGTGTCTGAGCCTGGAAGTCTCCGGAAGTGTCTTCCCACTCAGTGAAGGAAGCAGAGATGAGAGAGAGGTTCCCTGGGGTTTTATAGAGGAAATGCCTTTCACTGGCACCCAGTGGGTGAGAAAAGAGTATGTCAGTATTTCTCAGCCTGGATATAACAGCCTTGCTGATAGAATGTATTTTGGCTAAAAATGAAGATACATAGTGCCTCCCCTGAGGGTGTGGATTGAGGAGGTCTGTAGTGGGAGCCAAGCATTTACATATTTGGATCAAAAATTATAAAGCAAACTTTAAAACTTTTGCAGGGAACAAGAGACAATGACATCATGGTGGTAAAGGATTTCTTAGATCAGGTAAACAAAGACAATGAAGGAAAGGATAGAAAACATCTACGTTATTGTACCTACATGAGAATTTTAAAACATCTTCATGATCAAAGATACTAGGAATGAAAGAAAAAGCAGAGTCTGAAAGACAGCATCTGTAATTTATTAACCAAACAAGGATTGGTACTCAGAATATATAAATCCCAAACATCAGTTAGAAAAAGACCAACAACAAACACAAGGGGTGGGAAAAAGATATGGAATAGGCAGAGCCTAGAAAAGGTAGCCCAGATGGCAAGGAAACGAAGGAAGAGAGGTCCCTTGACATCTCTTAAACTTGAACCCTCTTAAACTTGAACCATACCACAGTGAGACAACACTGCGAGTCCTTTACAATGGCAAAAGTAATGTTTGATGGTGACAAGTGCTGGCTAGGATATGGAGCATAGAGAACTCATGAACTGGTTGTAGGCAAGTGAATTGGTAGAGAAATAATGAACATTTCGTGGCCCCTACAGTTCCATTCTTGGGTATGTAATGCAGGGATACAGTTGCATTTGTATTCAAGGGGATATTTAAAAGGATGTTTATTATAGCATTTTTTAAAATTGGAAAAAAAATACGTCTACAAGAAACAGTGGGATGTTGCTACAGCAGGATACTATGTAGAGAGTTAATGCTGTCCATATCTCAAAAGCATATTGCTCGACCAAAGAAATTAGTTGCTGAAAGATATGGCTAGTATGATACTCACTTGTATGAAAATGTCAAACATGCTGAACAGTGTAGGATGTTTATAAATAAGTACATAGGTTGTAGAAATATAAAAACATTAGCCCAGTTAGTGACTGTGCCAGAGAAAGAAGAGGTGAAAATGGGGTGAGGGAGAGGTGCACAAGGATTCAGGTGTCCCCAAGCTGGGCCTGCTGGTGCATATCTGTGATCCCACTCACTCAGGAGGCCAAGGAGGGAGGACTGCGAGTTTAAGGTCAGCCTGAGTGGTTTAATAGGACTCTGTCTCTCAAAAGGAGGAGGAGGAAGAGGAGTCATCACATATATCTGTGATATTCATTACTTGATTCTTTATGCTTTATCTTGAAATATTTCATAAGAAAACAAATCAGAGGGAAAAATCCAGATGATTCTGATCCAGAGCTAGGTTTGAGACCCAAGGTCTAGAATCAGTGCTTCTCAGATTTCAGTGCACGTGTGTGTCCCTGGGAGATCCTGCTAGAACACTGATTCTGTTTCTCAGGCCCAGCGTGGTCACGAGATCCCGTACTTCTAAGCAGCTCAGGGTAGCAAAAGGTCAGAAAGACCTTGGTGCCCTCTACAACCCTGGCCCCCTAGGAACCGTGGAAAAATACTGCTCTGGATAGCATGTCTCCCTCAGGGTCTGGCACTGGTAGGAGCAGATCTTGTGGCTCCCAGGAGGGAAACAGATCTTGGAGAGACAGACTTGGAGAGTGTTCCCCACAGACACAACCTGCAGGTGGTTAGAGCAGGTGTACAGCAACATATGGTGACTGCTGAGCTTTCCCTTACACTGTGTTTCTGCTTAGCACTTTTTGGTCATGTGTTTATGGATCATGTGGAGCAGGGTTTCCTGAACCAAGCCATTCTCTGAGCTCCATCTTAACCTTACAACAAAGACACCAGCATCACTGAAGCATTGGGAAGGAGAAGCAGGTGTGAAGACAGTTCATTCTGAGGAATCGTCTTCTAGGCTGCATCTCCCAGGTGTCTGGATGGGATCTGCAGCCCAGAAGACCCCCACCCTGGGCCTTGTGTGTGCTTGGGGGCTGTTGCACACCTTACCAGATTTGCTGCTGACAAGCGCACTTCAAGGGCACAACATTTTTGTTCCTGGGACATCCCGTGGACGTTAGATTTTTCATTTCCATTCATTGTTAGCTCAGTGAGAGCAGGGACCATGCATCATCAGGTTTAGCTCCTTCCATAGTACCCAGTGCCTTGTAGGTATTTAGCAACTGTGTATTGAATGAGTAAAATAATTTCAACTCCGACAGTTTGTTTTTGTTTTGAGAGCAGGGTCTTGCTGTGTTTCTCAGGCTGGCCTCAAACTCTTGGGCTCAAGCAGTCGTATCTCCCTAAGCTTCCCCAGTAGCTAGGATGACAGGCACACACTGCCATGTCCGTTTGTTGCCGTGCTTGTTTGTATTTTGTGGCACTAGAGATAGAACTCAGGGCTTTCACACTGAGCCACATCCCCAACCTATGTTATGTGTTATGTTTTGTTATGTTTTGTTATGTTTTGTTATGTTATGTTATGTTATGTTATGTTATGTTATGTTATGTTATGTTAGATGAGTTCTTACTAAGTTGCCCGGACTGGGCTCAAACTTTCAATTCTCCTGCCTCAGCCTCCCAGAGTGCTGGGATTATAGGAGTGAGCCACCACTTCCAACTACCATATACCATGTCCTTTTAAAACATACTTTTTTTAAAAAAACAATTAAGAATTTGTATGCTGTTATAAGAAGTAACATAGAAAGAGCCCATGGACCCTTTACAGGGTTCCCCAGTGCTAGGCCAGGTCACAACTGGGAAATTGATACTGATACAGTCCCCTAATCTTAGGGTTTCCCCCGTTTCACATGTAGTTTGATCACATGTGTAGACTACTGTATTCACCACCAACAGACAAGAAACAGAACCATCGCATACCTTTAACACCCTGTTTTAGTTACACCCAGCTCCTCTTTCCCTCTGTCATTTCATCATCCCAAGAATTTTAAATAACTGGAATCTTACAGTAGGTAACATTTGGGTTCTAACTTTTTTCCACTCAGCATAGTTATTTGGAGATTCATCCAAGTTGTTGTATCTAACAGTTGTTAGTTCTTTTTAATACTGAGTAATACTGCATGGTGTAGACCTGCTACCATTTGCTTAACACATTCTTACCAGCTTGAAACTCTGGCAGCGAGACGTACAAATTATGGCTGTATTGTGAGCATGTTAATTTTTGCCCTTGGAAGGACATGCCATTTGTTTCCAGTTTGGGACTATTATGATTAAAACACCCATGAACATGTCTATATAGGCTTTAGTGAGCATAATGTCCTTGTTTCTTTGGAATAAATACTCAAGGGTACAGTTGTGGGTCCTATAGTAGTTGCGTATTTCATTTTATAAGAAACAGCCATTTCCATATCCTTGTACAATGTATGGCTGTCCAGGTTCTCCACATCCTCTCTGGGATTTGGTACAATCACCTGTTTTCATTTTAGAGATACATTTTAAAGACATTGGCAGAGATATTAGGAAACAGAACCTTGCAGGCAGTTATCATGGTACTATTAACACGTTCACAGTGGGACCATTTTAATTCATGTCTCACTGCCAAGTGGTTCTAAACCACCGATGGTTCATGCATGACTGTCCCATCAGGTGGCACAAGACAGTCCCATCAGATGGTATAACCCTGCGGGAACGTGTTAATACTATAGAAACAAAGCCTGGACGGACATACATGTCTTCCCAGAAACTTAGAAGATGATTAAATAATGGTGAAGTAATACCCAATGTGCCTGACAATGCATCTGAGGATATAAAACAGAAAGGAGAGGAGGCAAAGAGGAGGAAGGGGCAGAAACCCACCAGTGTTTAAGTAGAAAAAAGCAGAGGGAAAAATTTATTCATGATTAATTTATTCAACAAATATGTATTGAGCAGCCTCCTATGACAGTCACTCTGTAAGATGTGGTGGGGCATGGTGATGGCCAGGATGAAGAAGGTTCCTAGCAGAGTAACTGGCATTTATTTAGTGGCTTCCCTGTTCTGGGTGTTGTGTTACTTATGAGCTCTTTTAATCCTCCCACAGAGGTAGATGCGGTTTGGCTCCATGTTCTAGATGAGGAAACAAGCTCTGGGTAGAAAAGTAACTTGCCTGAGAGGTGACAGAGGTAGCAAGTTATGGGGAGCTGTCTGGCCATCTTGTGGTTGGTGCTTCTTGCTAAGGAGGGTGAACTGAAGATCCTGGAACAGTGGCATGTGGCACCTTACCCCCAGAAGCACAGGAGAGCAACAGAGAGCTATGTGGAGAGTTCTAATGAGCCAAGACCTCTGATATCCTGGACTCTCTCAACCTAGAAATCTTCCTGTTTACTTCCTACTTCCTGCTGTCTTCAGAAGAGGACCAGATTCTTCCATTTCATCATTAGAAACTAACATATGACTGCATCACATACCTTCTAAAGGATTGACACCTAGTCGCTTATGTGCTGTCAGCTATTCTGTGCCTGTAGTTACAAGGCCCCAGGCTCCCTCCAGGCCTACATCTGTAGTCTGGTCCAGTTAAAAAGTTTCTCTGGCCCTCAGTCACTAGAGCTGCTGACATTGGCCTCTCCTATTGGTAGACTGCAAAAAACTGCCTATTGCTTCTCACAGATTCTTTCCACTCATCAGGAGTCTTCTTGTCACTGTCACCTGTAACTCTTTCATAAAGGTTAAATGCCACTGAATCCTGGCTGGTTAGGGCCTGGCCTGTTGAGTAGGGCCTTCTCCTTGGGGCTGCCTGACTCCCTGGTTTTCCTTATTCAATTTCAGCAGCTCTTAGCTCTTTGGAGGGGCTTTACTCTGCTTTCCAGGAACCTGACTTTGATCATGGCAGCTTGTCTAGCCTCCTTATAAAGCTGGAAATCTTTGTTCCCACCCCTGACCATATGTGATTTAAGTATGGAGGTCCTCCACTCTTCATGCTTGCAGAGCACGATCCAACATCCTCACACATTAATTTGCTAAAGCAGAAGGGTTTCTATTTAGAGCCTGGAGCACTCTGCATGCAGGGAGCTGGAAGCTCCCTATTCCTCTGCACCTGCACGGGTTGGCAGCACACTCCAGCCGGGTTTCACATGTCTTCCTCTGTCACGGCAAGAGAGGACCCAAGCCTTTTCTAGGTGAGGGCTCCCTGCTGGACCAACACTTCTAGAGAGATGTGGAGTGGAACACAGGGTGCACTCTCTTGACCCTGTCCCAAGAAGACTGCTGCTTGACTCTGGGTCTCCTTTACTGCTGCAAGAGGGAAAAAGGCATTTTGAAACTCTTTTTTAAAAATAGGAATCATTGATGTTCAACGCCCAATCTCAGTCTCTCTGAAAAGCCCTGAAAGGAGTTCATATTAACAATAAAATCCTTAATACTATCAGCTAACATGTAGAATGGTTTCCATGTAGTACATGTTATGATTAGTACTTCACTTGCTTCTTCTTTTTTATTCTTTATAGCTCTGTGAGTGAGGTGGCATTTACAACCGCAGTTTAGAGATGAGGGAACTAATAATTCCCAGAAAGACCAGGCGGTGCTCAGACAAATGGCATTGCTTCTCCTCGATTGCTAGAGACCTTGATTGGCCTTGTCCTTCCTTGAAAAGTGCTGTAGAATGATTAACAGGTTTCCCGGGGATTCCTGGGGCATCTGGAAGAACAGTATTTTTCTAAGCATTGCCCATGGAACACCTGCAGCAGACTTCCTCAGACTACTTGTTAGAATTGCAGATGTCCTGAACACAACCTCTGGGAATAGGGCCAGGGAATCTGCATTTTACCAGACTCTCTAAGGGAATCTGCTGGACTCCAGAGTCTGAGAAACACTGCAACCAAGCATTTTCCCCAAGAGTTGTGAGACAATACTGTAGGGGTGACAATTTTTTCTATAAAAGACCAGTTAGTGAACAGCCCAAGCTTTGTGGATCACATAGTTTCTATTGAAGCCGTTCGAATCCACTATTGTAATACTAAAGCAGCCATGGACAGTCTGTAACCAGTGGGCATGGCAGTGTTCCAATAAAACTTTGCTTTCAAAAACAGGCAGTAGATTGGATTGGGCCATAGTTTGTGAACTTGTGATATAGGACCATCCTGGCCACCAGCCCTCTGACAGACGCTTTCACTGTCCTCTGTTACATACAGAGAGCTGTATCAATGAAGATGAAATTGCTTGTGGTAATAGATAAACCCTGAATCTTCATGACATAGAATAAGAAGTGATTTCTCATGTTTAGCACAGCCCAGTGAGGGTAGTCCTACTTGGAATCTTCCGTGTGATCATTTAAAGCCAAGGCGCCTTCATCTTGTGGTTCTGTCTTTCAAGGTGCATAGAGGCCTGCTCATTCAGCTGGTAGATGAAGAAAGAGCACAGATTATTCATGGGAGGTTCTCATGGGCTGGATCTGGATGAGGTACCCATCACCCCTGCCTGCATCTCATTGGCCGGAACTCTTCTTGTTTGGAATCCAGAGGGAAGTGATTTCTAAACCCCAGAGGGCCTGTGCTTGTAGCAGGCTCAAGAGAAAGGAATGGGTTCTAAAAACACGTGCTTATAGCAGTGCTTGCCTTCTGGGCCAGGACTGTCTAGACCAAGGGACCAAAGAAACCAATGCCCATCAGGGAAAAGGCAGAGAGCTGCCTCCTTTGGTGCTTACAAGGGATGCTGTTGGGTCTTAGTGTATGTACAGATACCTCCCTTAGTGCCACAGCCAGTGAATAAATGGCCATCGTGTGCCAGGCAGTGGCCCAGCCTGACAGGAAAACCAAGCTCCTTTTCAGGGAGAGAGGGCTGTGTGACATAACTGTGCTGAGAGTATGCCGCAGCCCTTAGAAATGCACCTGTGTAGTCCAACCTGGTTCCCACCCTGAGCAAGCTCACTGTCTGCAGTGCATTGGGTGAAATGTAACAGGAAGTGGGGCAAATAGAGACTTCTCTTTACTGCTCCCTTGGTTGTTTTTACAGGATGTTGTTTTCCCTCTGAGAGGCATCTCCAGGGATGTAGAGTTATCATCTTTTTGTTTGGCTCTGGCTTTGGCAGAGTTAGGGAGCTGCTGTGTGTCTTGGAAGCCCTTGGTGGTGCTGAGGGCAGTGCAGGGAGGTATCAGAGCCCTGCTTCCCCACTGTTCGAAATGATTGGCCATTCACGCTAGGGCTGCTGCTGCCACCCTTGATTTTATCATGGGCCGGCTGAGACTGCAGCGGTGGGTCAAGGTTGGAGCAGACAGCGTCTGCTCTGTGCCTGATTTCGTCCAAGGCCTGGACACTGGAGCCTGTGGTCTCTTGGTAACCAGACTGTGAGGAAAAGATCTTGGGACTGTTGTGTGGTACAATTGCAGCATCTCCAGGAGGCCTTTCAACCCAGACTAAGGGCACAGGCAGAGAGGCCAGATTTAACGGACTGGAATAGACCATGGAGAAAAGTTTTTATCTTCTTTCAGAGACCTTTATTGTCAGTATAAGCAGAAAAGTAGCCAAGGTAACATCTCTAGGAGCTCCTTTCAAACTGCCTCCTTTGATTTGTTACACATTTTCAGCTAAGGGAGTGAGGCCCACAAAAGGTTAAATTTCTTATATAAGATTAATTCAGCCATTTCTGTGGAATGGTGGAGGCAGAATACCATTAGGCTTTCTAATCCCATTTCTCTCATGCTGTCTTTCTTGGAGCCTATCAAGCAGGATCCTGGCAGACAGTCAGTTCTGTAGATGCTCAACATCAGAGTCCGTTTCGTACTGAATGTGCCAAGAGTGCTGTAATTTAGAAAATGTAGCCTACCTTGTAAGGAAGGATGAAAAGGTATTGAGCACACCTTTCTTTGCATGTGACCTTACAAATGCTTTGAATCTGTTAAAGATACAATTCCTTGGTGGTTTATTTTCTGTTTTATTAGAGTTATTTGCATGATCTATTACCACCAAACTTACTAAAACTGTTTATATTTTTTGGATCTCCGTTGGTTTCATAAGTACTGTTTGGGGTCCTAAATATGCTAACCAGCCAATAAGCTATGTGCCTTTTGAGAGTGTAACTGTACATTCAAGATGCAGATGCAGTAACAGCTTCGCCTTTGTTTTAATTGCCCTTCAGCATGCATGTGAGTTGCCTTATGTGATCTAAGCCGTGTTGGTGGGGAGGAGAGAGGAGAGAGGGAAGTATTAGCTGCTGCTGCATTAAAAACTAAATATGTGCAGATGTTCAGTTTTTAGATTTTCTGTTCTGATCTTTTTTCAAATTGCCATATAAAAATCTTAAAGGGGGGAGGGGCGGATGAGTGGAGCCTGTAGGGATTTTGAAGTTTTGTTTTTTTTAATTTCAGCTTAAAATATCACATTAAATAATGCTGGTTATTTTTATGTTGCATATTTGGGACAAAGAGACTCTCTTAAATGAATGATAATTGTAGGATCTGGTTCAGCAGCTTTGTCCCTTGCTTCAAGTTACTACTGCAGGGCTTTCTGTCCCCTCTGGTAATACAGAAATGAAATTATAAACCACCAGTAGCCTTGGAAATTTCAATCGATTCCAAATGACTAAATATTTAATTTAGTCATTGCCTATACTTCAAGGGATGACTCGGGCATTTTTCTTTTTACTGAGGGCTTCATGAAAGCCAGGCTCTGCAATGGCTGCTGGGGACCGAGTCTGTTGCGAGGAGGCTCCCCTGCAGTGAGGAACCCGGGCACTGCAAGCCTACGTTCCATAGCAGCCCTTTTTGCAAATAGTAGTCGATTTTTGCAGAAGGTTTGTGGCCAGCTCGCTATGTATAATACTGATGAAGCATTTTTGTTCCAGCTCTGTCTCGGAAGACCTAGGCTGTAGACGTGGGGATTTCAGTAGGAAACATTATGGATCTGTGGAGCTGGTAAGTTTATGCTGTCTGTTCAGTGGTGGTTACATTGATTTACATGTAGAGACGCTTGCCACACTCAGCAGACATTTGTTGTATGTTTACCGTTAGACCATGTGAGTACAGTGCAAGGATTGGATCAGCATAAATATCTGTTTAAGGCTATGATAATATGCTCATCTTTATTTGTTTTTATTGCTATGTACTTTTAATCTTATACCTTCCAGTTTGTTAAAAATATGCTGTGGCTTGATATTTTTCTCTGTTGATAGTATACAGAATTACATAAAATAATTTGTGAATTAAGAAAGGTAGCATTTTGTTTTTATATTATTTTGTTCCTAAAAGTTTATAGATCTAGTTTTGAAGGTTTGAATATGATTGTATTCTGATTTTCTGTACCTTTGCCTCCTGGGTATGTGACAGGAGTTAGAATATTTATGAGCTCTTCCTGTCCTCTTAAAAATGTATTGGTTGGACTAGATAAATGACTGTAATCAATGGTAAATATCTGGGATGAAAAAATCCACATTTTCCTAATGAGAGACATTGGAGTTTGTGGTATAATTTTTAAAAAGAGTATGTTTTCATTTTTAAAACAGTTATAAGAAAAGCATGTATAACAGTCTCAGAGTTTTTATAAAGACAGAATTGTGATTTTTTTTTCCTTCGATTGCATGGAAACTTGAGCAAATTTGAGGAAAATGTGCAAATAAATTCTATTGATTTTTGTTCATCACTATTAAGAACATTGGTCTACTGTTTTTGTCTGTTTATAAAAACAGATTGCTTATATCCATTAGTACAGTACTCAGTTATTCCTTCATTAATAAAAGCAGCATTCTTATAGGGTTTAAGTAGTGAAAATTTTTTTACTGGAATTGTGTAGTTCTACTTGAATTGAAGCATGTATTACAGGCTTGACTGTGCACCTGGCCTGGGACTGAGTATTCTTGAATATATATATATATATATATTTATAAATGATTTGTTTCTTGTTCTAAAGGAGTTCACTGTCCACCAGCTGGGCAGATGAAGATACATAAAATATCTAAAGAAAGAATTTAGCCATGTGAAAGACACATTGATCGCTTCAGTCACTGCCTGTTTTGTGGTCACTGATGACACCTTGCCAGCTAGACCACTGCCTCTGCTTGAGGAATGTATGCGTAGCGGTTATGCAGAGTTGGGACTGTAAATAGAGTGAGAGTCACAGATAGAGGACACCAGGAGCTGAGAGGAAGAGGCAGAGCCCCGTTCTAGCCTGGGATCTTGGGAGGTGGCAGGGAGGCCCTGTGAAGGGCTGTAGGATGGGGGAGGTGGCAGAGAGTGGACCCTAGGTAAGAGCAGACAGCAGGATTCTCCACAGGTGTTCTGGACAGTGAGCAAAAGGCCCTGCCAAGCAGCGTAGGTGAGGTTGCAGAGCTCAGTGGTCATGCAGTAAGCAGGCCCTGGAATTGGACAAGCCTGGGTGTACACAGTCCACTGCTTGCCTCTGTGACCAGTCATGTTACCCTGCTTCTCAGGACCCCCAGAGAGCCTAAGAACTTGTGTTCTGAAGTTATCATTCATCTTTCACTAGTTATAGAATTTTGGACTTCCAGCCTCTGTTTTCTCCTTCATAAAATAGACATACTAGTTTTTCTTCCTTGAAGGGTTGGTATAAGGACTTGAGCTGATTCCATAAAGCACTTAGCACATAAGCATAGCTCACGTTAAGTAGCTATAGTAGTAAAGATGAGACTCGGTAACAAAGGTAGAACTTTCAAATGAAGATTTTGGACTCAGTCTATTAAGTAAACAGAAGCCTTGTGAACCGTGACAGTTACGTTTGGGGAAATAACTCAATAGACTTGTGGGAAGCGCAGAGTGGTGGAAGGGTATTTGAGAGCAGGCACTGGAGTCACCTGGAAGGCTTAGAGGTTGCAGAGCACAGATTGCAGGGCTCCAGATTGACTTTCAGATTCCCTAGGTCTTGGGCTGACCCACAGTCTGAATTTCTCCCAAGCCCCAGATTAGTGTCGTAGCTGTCCCAGAAGCACACCAGAGGAGCCCCTGCCTTGAAGAATCTCAGACCAGCCACAAATTATCCCCACGCCATGAAGCAGCTCATTGACAAGTTCTTCAGTGCCTCTGACCAAGGTCTTCCTCCAGAGCAACGCTTGTGTGTATGTTGATAGCTGATCTTCAAAGATATTAGAAAATAAATTTTAAATATATGTATGTTTAAATTCTGTGAGTAATCTCACCCTGCTTGCAGCAACTGTTCTCATCTCCTTTGGGTACCTTCCAATCTTTACAGCTACAACTTTAGTTTTTATGTGATTGTGATGAAATTATGTGTTTGATTTTGCATTCCTCTTTTTTCACTTAACTGTGTTTTATAAATGTCTTCTTATATTGTCTTCAGTTTCCATTCTAAGCTGTGCAGGATAGCCAAACTTGGTGATAAGTACGTGTGTCACAGTTTTCTTCCTTTTGTAAAAGTAGGTTGTTTCTGGTGTTCTCATGTTAGCAATGACATGTGCAGTGGTGGTTGGTATGATTGAGAAAAATGAAATGAATAGAGTTCCTTTTTCTTTTGAAATTCTAACTCTGTGTTTAAAAAGAAGGTGATGTTTTCATAGTACAGTGTTCCCTGGCATGTGGGGGATTGGTTTTAGGGCCTCCTTGTATCCTTGGATACTCAAGACCCCCATGTAAAATGGTGTATTTGTATATAATTTATGTCTTCTATATCTTCTAAGCCATCTCTGGATTACTTATAATAGCTAATATAGTGTAAATACTGTACAGGCAGCTGTTCTACTGTATTACTAGGGAATAACAAGAAATCAGCCTGTACATGTTCAGCACAGATGCAGTTTTTCCTCAAGTATTTTCCATGCACAGTTGGCTGAATCTCTGATGTGGAACCCTGGACACGAAGAACCCACTGTATTATTAAATTAAAAATCCTTGTATGTGCTCTGGTGTCATCACTGAGAACACGGTAATGTTGGGCATCCTGGAGCTCAGACTTCGTTAAAGGGCATCCAGGATTATATAATGTTGCATTTGTGACATGAACTTTGACTTTGAAGAAAGTAGGTGTAAGTCATTGTGAAGAACTAAGCTTGGCTATTCAAATTAGTAACAAGGGCAGATTTAGGACTTAATTCCCTAAGTGCCAGTTGGGTATAAACTTGGTAAGAACCTGGAAGCACAGATCTCTGAAGACTCATCAAAGAGATTTTATTTTGTTTCTTTTTTTTTTTTCAGAATTTGAGAGTAAGCCCAGGACCTTCACACTGAGCTATATCCTCAGCCCTTTTCTAATTTTTTATTTGAGATAGGGTTTTGCTAAGTTGCTAAATTGCCATGGCCAGACTCAATTTGCAATCCTCCTGCCTCAGCCTCCCAGAGTGCTGGGATTACAGGTGTGTACCATCATGGCTGGCTTCACAGGAAAGTTTCTTAGCCATCATTCAACAGAAAATTTTTGAAGACCCACATATGGCAGGTGCAGTACCCTAGCAGGCACTGAGAGGGAAGGGGAAACCCAGCCAGTTTTTCTCCTTTCATGGAGCTGTAGTCTGGCTTTGGGAATGGACTGCCTCCAGCTTTGTGTCCTCAGGCCATGCCTCACATGGCCTTCAGTGGAGCTCCCTGCCTTAATCTGAGTTTGTTCCCTGCAGGCCCTCTACATTCAGCCCAGTGTGAGTGTGAAGTAACCCACTGCAAGGGTCTGGCTGAGCTCACAGGCATGAAGTGCAACGTGCATGGCAGGGCTGGTGTCACTGGAGAGCCCTCTCGCCCTGTGAGCTCTCATCTTTCCCTTCCTCCGAGTCTGTGCCAACCTCCTCTGCAGTCCAGCTCCCTGATGGCAGAGCACCTCCCTCTAGTTGCTTTTCCCCAGCAGCCAGAGTGGTGGGGTCTTTTAACTCTGTTTTTGTAGTGGTTGGGTATAAAATGTACCATTTTAACCATTTTAGGTATGTAATTCAGGGACATTCAGTATAGGTCCAGTGTTAGGCAGCCATCTCAGCTGCCCATGTAAAGAACATTTCCCATCACCCCACACTGACACTGTGTCCCTGTTAAACACTAACTCCCCATTTTTTCCTGTAGCCACCCCCTGGTAACCCCTATTCCACCCATTGCGCTGTCACAGGAGTGGGATGCTATCCTATGTCTCCTGGCATAGTTCATCTGTCATGTGTTCAAGGTTGATCAGAATTTCTTTCTGTTGCATGGCACATTTCATGTATTCATTCATCTGCCTGTCCTACATCCCCAACCCAGTACAGTTTCGTTCTCTCTTGAGGGTTGAGTAGGGTTTTTATTTTCATGGCATTTTATGGGCAAAATCATATTCTGTGTAGTAGTTTCAAAATGAGGGATTAGTGAAGGTAACTGCATTTTTTCCCCAAGGAGCTTCAAAACATCAAGGCTGCAACATTCTACAGCTGCCACCCCAACTTTGGCACACATTGTTCAATAAGACTGACAGGTCTCTAGACTTACATAGTGGGTCAGCTAAGTTAGGGACCTCAAGACATGCATTTGTCTTAGAGTTTTCAACAGCAGCTTTCCATGATCTAAAACTATAGTGGTAGTTCTTTGGGGTGTTTTGTTTCGTTTTGTTGTGTTGATACTTTTACTGCCATTATGGGCAGCTAGCTTTGAAACTTTTCCAGGCTAAAATTATTGTACCCATTTTGTATGCATAGAACTTGAAGATCTTAATGATACAATTATTTGTGTATTAGAGTAGAACCAGAAATCTTCTATTATGGTCGTTTTACTACTGTTACCATTATTAGTTTTAACATAATCAAATACTTGCCTTACTAGTATTAGTTTTAACATTGGTGAATGCTTCCCAGTACCCATTGCTGTGCTGAATACTTGAGATGCATTTACTCATTTAATCTTCTCAAACAACAGTGAGAGGACAGTAGCATTTGATTGTGGTCCCCTATGTGAGTACTCAGAACACACTGGGTAGATACCGCATGTATACTCTCAGAGTGGTAGCAAATGGCAGAGGTGACATTTAAAACCAAATGACTTAGAGAGGCTCTCCCCCAAATAAATAAACCTTTCCCTCTAGGAGCCTGCGTTCATATAGTCTTACTACTTAGTGGGTGGCTCCTAAGAAGTTTAAGTTGATTATTAGAGCAAATATCACTGCCCTTAATCAACAGCATAGAGTAGCTCTGCCTTAGGTTTTAACCTAAATATGTAATTTCAAACCATTTTCTGTCCAGATCTTAATGAAAGCCTGCTTTTACAAAGCATGTTTGTAGAGTCCTCCAAAGAGATGTCCCTGCCCTAAGTGGTTTAAATTTAATTTCTGGATTGAGCCCAGGCATGTGACAGCAATGAATGCACTTGGCCTGCCTTTCCTGGCCCCTCTCAGACTTGCATCTCTTGATTTGTGTCTTGGCATTGTGCCCTTAACTTGTTTTGGTGGACAGAAAGGAAATGGCCAGATGGCTGTTGGTGGTGTCTCAAGACAGAATGCAACTTAGGACTTTTCTGTCTGTCACATGGTGTGTCTCCTTTATGAGGACCCAGAAGCATTTTTTCTCAGAGCCTAAAACTTCCCTAAAGAAGCCGGTTTGTTGTTGAGCCTACAAGCAGGGGCTATCTTGTAAACATGAAAAGTTTTTTCCTCTTTGCAGTGGCTTCTAGGAGGCTCGGAGCCCTATTTTTGCCTTGCCTGTAACAACCTTAAGAGATTGATAATATGCATCCTCATCTCATTCTCTTGTTTTCAGTTGATTTACCTATATCTGATGTTCCCTTGTTCTGAGTGTGTTCTGTATCTAATTTTTTTTAATCTTACAGGAAAGATGAGTGGCAGGTGCAGGTATTGGATTGACCTGAGCTGTCAGAGTCTCTCTAGGCTGCTCTCACATGCAGTTGATTCTGTATCTAATTTAATTCGTTGAGTGAGGCATATTTCAGTGAGCTGCTTTAAATCCACTTATTTATTTATTTATTTGGTCAGGTAAGTGGCAGAGGGCACCAAACCGAAGGGTGCCTTATTTTTTTTTAAATTTTTTATTTAAAGGGATAAAACAGAAAAAGGAAATATCACAGAATTTCAAAAAAAAACATGAACAGTAAGAAATCACTAGTTGATAAATTACATATTGCTCTTTTAGAAATAGTTGTTCAAGTTACAAAATTAAAACACACAAAATAGACACTCGAGCAGTGAGACTGCAAACAGATCTGTTCAACAATCAAATAAGAACTAAGGAATATGGGTAACAATCCTGAGGGTGGCTTATTTTGAGGCCGAGTCTTACTGTGTAGCCCAGACTGGTCTCAAATTTGTGATCCCCCCCACATCAGCCTCCCAAGTAGCTGAGATTTCAGGCATGTGCCACTGTCCCCAGCTGCATTAAATCCTTTTTAAAACATAGGGTAAAGCATAAACAACAAAGTATTTCTGCACCCAGCCCTTAACAGCCTAATTCTTCCATCTCCCATTGACAGCGTGCTGGTTTGCAGTGATTTTGACTCTGGTCTCCTCCCTAGCCTACTTTTCACGATAGTGTGATTTTATGGCCTATTTTCCTAGGATCAACAGAACTCCGGGAGAAGTGCCACCACCTGACCAGCCATTTGGTGACCATCTTGAGCACTGAGCTCTGTATTCCTGACACGGATAGCAGTGGCACAAAACTGTTGCAAACACACGAGCTAAACACACACCGTTGAAGAGTACCAGGCTTGTCTTCTAGTTATTTCCAGGCAAAGTAAGCCTCTGGAGGAGCCACCTCCATGCTGGTGGAACCACCATGGTCTCTGGTCCCAAAACCAGAGTTGCCAGCGCCCTACTGCCTGCCTCTGTGGGTCATGGGCTGCTCACTCATCCCAGAGGTCCCCAGCCTTTCCCTGCTATGCACTCAGACCTGCACTCTCTGACCTTTGCCCACTGCCTGCTTCTGCAGCCACCTGGACCCAGCTCAGTCTTTGGGCCCTGCCCCTTCCCTTGGTACCCTGGGGTCTTTGTTCTTTGAGTCCTGTCTTTACCATGTGGATATGATATATAGGATATGCTATAAAAACACTTTCAAATTGTGATCAGTGTATAACAGTGTATTTTTCATATAAGCAGAGATCCAAACCATGAGCACACTGTTGATTTGGTTCATTCTTCAGTGGAGGCAGTGAAGTAGAACAGTTTCCTACCTTGATTATGGTTGTTTTCTTATATCCTCAAATGACAAAACTCTCCTGTGGGTCTCTAAACAACACACCTTTGTTGGTGCCTATTTGATCACAGCCGTGGCCTTGCCCATCTTGCTGGCACCAGTGTTCTCTGCCCCCCACCTCATGGGTCATGGGCCTGCCTTGACTTTAAGATTAGTCAATTAAAGATTAGTCAATAAATTAATCATAATTTATGATTCACAGGCTTAGCACTGTGAATCATAAATTATAGCAAAACTAAATCCCACACTTGTTCAGAGTATGTAGTATTACATGGTTTTGTATAACCATTTAGCTAAGTAGAAAATATTTTCAGTTTTTTGAAAGTTCTTTCAGAAATAACGTGTTTTCTTCTGAATTTGTATAGGTCTTTCATCAGGATTATAAAATTTGAGCCAGGTGAGGTGAGGCCTATCTGTAATCCCAGATTCTCAGAGCCTGAGGCAGGAGGATCATAAGTTCAAGGCCAGCCTGTGCAAAGAAAAACAAAACCAACCAAACATAACAGTAGCATCTGACAGGGTGCCATGAACATCAGAGTTAGAACCACTCTTTTCTTATTTTGAAACTATAGAAGATAAAAAAGAATTTTATCTTTTTGTCAGTTATTCATTACATGACCCTGAACATTAAAAGCCCTGTATTCAGACCCTCAGGTTTCCCTTTTTAACTTTTTAGCTGCCCCTGGTAGGTACCTTGTGATGGCTTCCTCGTGATTGTGTATCCAAAGGCATTTGAAGTTTCACTGACATCTGTTGTCTTGGTGCCTTTATCCTGAGAGCTCCTCTGGAGCTAGCCTTCTCCCATTTCAGAGCAAATGAATCCCAGTCTCCCCTGGACACACGTCCCATCCCACAGGTAGAGCAACTTACTGCTCCTTTGTTAGAGAGGAGTACATCTAGAGGTTGTATCCTTTGTTTCCACTAAGTGAATTAGAGAAGATGGTGCCCCCACCCCCAAAGCTAGCATTACCTGCCTGATTGACTTAACCGAAAAGGTGCTCTTCCCCTAGTGCTGCTGAGCTGTAAGTAATCTCTTCACATGGAATTATGCTACCCATTTAATCAAACCAGCTTCTTTGGGTTGCTTTCTGTAGGCTTGTGGGTCTCAGCTTTTTAATTGGCCTGTTGCAGTTATCATTGTGTTGCAGTCTTTGGAAACATAATCTCAAACTGCATTCACTTAATAGATATGGAGACTTTTTAATTACTTTGGGAGTATATTTCAGCTGCTCACTACCTTCTCGCTTTGATCCCTGCACCAGTTCCAGTTTCCCTTTTGACTTTCTCCTTTTAATGCTTCATCTTCTCACAGTACATGCTTGCCAAGGTCACCAGAGACCTTGCTACTGCCAAGTCCAGTTGGCACTTCTTTATTTTCACTTATTTATTTGGCATTAATGGAGCCCTGCCCTTTTCTTATTTATTATTTTGAGACAGAATGTTGCTAAGTTGCCCCGGGCTAGACTCAAATTCTCCTGCCTCAGATTCCCAACCTACTGAGACTATAGATGAGCACCACCACAGCTGGCTCTCCGCTTTGTCTCATGTGACCACTGCAGCACTGGTCCTGCTACACATTTTCCCTTCCTGGTGTCACCATGTGCATGTGGCTTTCCTGCTGCCTGACTTCCTCATCTTCCCAGCTTCTTCTAGGGCTTCTTCTTTCCTGCCTGACCTCTGAACTTGGGTGCTCCCTCAGGTCAGTCTCTAGGACTGTTCTGTATTCATGCTTCCGGGCTGTTCTTTCCTGCCCCATGCCTTCAGCTTAAATCAGTGACACCCATATCCATATGTTCAGTCCAGATCTCTTTCACCAGGTTGCCGTCCATGGACCCAAATGCCCACTGGACATCTCTACTGGGGCAGCCCAGCGGCAACCGAACCTCAGCATACCTAAAACTGACTCACCATGGTCCCTCTTCCCCATGCAAAGCCATCAAGTGATGGCACTGCCTTCTGTTGCGTTGCCACTTCTAAAATTCAGGAAATCACCCATGTCGTCTCTTTCCAAATCCTGCTGGTTCTGTGCACTAATAGATTTCATGGTCAGATTGTTCTTTGTTCACATTAATGTATTTGGCCAATGCCAATCTCTTGAGTGTTTTAGGTATGTAAATTAATTTAAAATTTCGCAACTAGCAAAAGAGATGTATATACCGTCATCACCCCATTTGACAGATGAGATAACTGAAATTCAGAGAGTTTAATTAATTTGTCCAGTCACACATCAAGTAAGTGATAGGGTTCCCTAGACATACACTGTCTACAGATTGCTTTACATTACTGTCCCACTGTCTTGCCATTATTATACACTGTTCCAATGCCTCTAGAATGTTATTTGAGCAATCAAAAAATCACTTGAGTGATTTGTTTAAAATTCACATTGTATATGTCTGGAGTAGGCTGAGCAGTGTGCATTTTTATAAGCTTTCATTTGTTAAAGTGACTTTATTTCTTTATGTATTTCTCCTTGGTCTCTTGAAGAAATAGGGATAAGACAGTAACAGCAGTTTGCATGTGATGGTGGTCAAACCTGTAATCCCAAAACTGAGGGAGGCTAAGGAAAGCTGATTGAAAGATTAAGCCCAACTTGAGCAACTTAGAAACTTAGCAAGATCCTGTCTCGCTAAAAAACAAGGGCTAGGAATGTATTCATAGCTCAGGTGAGGGCTGTGAGTTCAGTCCCCAGTACTGCAAAAGGAGGAGGAGTAAGAAAAGGATAACAGAATAAGATGCTTGGTTTCTTGAACTCCTTTTTTAGTTTTAGTTTTTATTTATTTATTTGGTATGAGGGATTGAACCCACAACCTCATGCTTGCCAGGCAGGTGCTGTCTCTGAGCTATATCCCTGGCCCTGAACTCCTTTTTCTGTGCCATGTGTCATTTCCTCTCCGTAAGCTTCTGGCACTTTCTCTGGCTTTCCTTGCCTTCTCAAATATTCCATTCCATAAGTTCTTGATAAGATTATATTTTGTCCATTCCTCAGCTGTAATTAACTGAAATCTGGAAGTTCTCATATCCCTAATGCTATAAAGAGTGCTTGCCCTCTGTACAGCTCTGATGATGTCATCTTTCTGTTTTGAAACAAGTAAGTAGCAACACCATCAAACCTTCAGTATCTCTCTTGCTCAGGAGATAAAACTGGTACATGTGAGCTTGTCTTCCCAGACTTTCTACAGTCTTGTTGATGTGCCTTAACTTATGTGACCAGCACGCAGTAAACTGGCCTTTCCCATTCTTAACACCGTAACTGGGGCTCTGGTACTCTCTGTGCCCTCCTGTCCTTCTAGTGCCCCTGAAATGCATGTCTGCCAAGCCTCTTCTCCTGCATCATCCTTCCCTGACTTCCCTATGGGCCATCATCTTTCACCCTTTAAATCTCTGCAGTTCTTCAGGTTTCTCCGTGGTACAGTCATGAGTCACACTGTTGTTACTTGCAGGCAGCTTTCCTACTATAAGGATCATTTCATAGTATCCCCAGCAAAACTAAGCTCACTGCTGGGTATCTACATATTAACTAGAAAATCAGTTTTGCCAAAAACCTGATAAATGAATTTATGTGTGATGCATTATTTTTCTTTTCTTAAATTTTATTACTTCTCATTTGGTGTGTGTGTAAATGTGTGCAAATGTGTGTGTAATGTGTGTAAATGTGCATGCTGAAACACTTTAATATACTTAGTGACTATAAAAAGAATACATTCTAATTATAGGAAATTTGAAATATGCTGAAAAGCACAGAAAAGAAAATTAAATTCATCTTTAATCCTATCACCTACCAGTAATCGCTATTAAGATTAGTATATATCTCATTAGTATTTAAGGTTATGTACAAAATGGAACTATATATTTTATTGTTTTTCACTTAAAAACAAAGTATAATCTTTTACAAGTAAAGATACTTTTAACAAGCAATTTTTCCTATCCAAATCTCTTATTTTGTATTTATTGCTGACTGCATTGGCTTATAACCACCAGTCATGGCACCCTTGTCCTGCCCTTAAGGTAACATGTTTTGGCAGTACTGAAGGGTATCGTCTTTGATCATTACATATCAGTCATATCCATAGCCTCCATAAGAATGATTTGGCTATTTTTAAAATTTCTTAGTCACCACCTTTTTCTCCTAAAACTTCACAAATTTTGATCTATTCCTGTATCAGTTTTCTAAACCAACTGTAATAGATTTTCAGAAACTGAATGGATTAAGACAACAGAAATGTATTCCCTGGTGATGTTGGAGGCTACAAATCTAAAGGAAGGAATAGCAAGGCTGTGCTCTCTGGGAGGCTCGAGAGAGAACCTTTCCTTACCTCTCCCAGTTTCTGGGGTTGCTGGTTGTCCTTGACACCCTTTGCCTGTAGCTGGTGACTCCATTCTCTGCCTGTGTCAGCACACAGCTTCCCTGCTTGCACACCTGAATCAGAATCTCCTCTTTTTCATTTATAAAGACACCAGTCATTGGATTTAGGACTCATTGAATCCAGGAAGACTTCATCTTAACAAATTACTTCTGCAAAGACTCCCTTTGCAAATAAGGTAATAGCCTTCAGTTCTAGGAAGACCAAAATTTGGAGAAAATGCTCTTCAACACAGTACAGTTATTTTCTTCCTTCTAGAGACTTCTGAAGAGGAGTCTGAGACCATTCTGGTTTATATTATTTCTTGTTAACTCTTTCCTGCCTGAATTTTTCTCGGGATTTTGGTTTCTTTTTCTTTTATTGAAAGAGTTTCCCATAATTCTTCTATACATTTCTCACATAGTTAATTTTGCCAGAAACATTGTGTCTCTGTGACTTTTAGACCCAAGTCTTTAGTCATGGATGAATATTTTCTTCTACTATATCTTTGGATTATTGTTCATTTTTTCCCTTTGAAACAGTAAAACCTTTTTCTCAGTTCTCCATGACTATCTTTTCTTTCTCCTTATTTTCATTTTGTTCCTTTTCCTTCTATCTTCATCATTGAAAATGATGAAGATAATGCCTTTTTGTTTTCTTTTTCCTTTTTTAATAAGTTTCAGGGTCTCACTCTACTGCCCAGGATTTCCTAAACTTATGATCGTCCTGCCTTGGCCTATTACATAGCTGGAATTATACATACAGATACTATACCCAGCTTTACTGTTTGGTTTTCTTTTTTTTTTTTCTTTCTTTCTTTGTTTTTTTTTTTAGCTTTTTGGTTTTCTAAAATTGACATTTTGTTTCCCTCTTTCAATAAAGATTTTTGTCTTCCCTTTGCATTTTGGGAGCATCTTTTATCTCAGCTGTGTATACAAGCTTTATACACTATTGCAAAGAGGTTACATCCTGTCTTCCTGGGGACAAGAACTGCTTCTCTGAAATTTTTAGTTTCATGGTAAAGAAAGGTTAAATGTTTACCTCCTTGTTTAATTTTCAGCATCCCTGCAGTGTTATTTCATATCTCCCTTGTCAGAGGGTTTTGTTTTGTATTTTTCTGTTTTGCAAAATCTTCAAACAAAAATGAAAAGCTATTCTGCCCTTGGTTTTTCAACATTCAGGATGTGTAACTGGCCCTCATCTGTCATTGTCCTTCTGGGACTGCAGCTTCTCCAGGCTAAACAGCTGCCTGCCCAGGAACTGTGCAGCTTCCCGATCAGTTTCCACTGTGTGGTTGGTGTTTATCTTCTGCAGCTCTGCTGGAGTGAGATAGGATTTTTCTCCTGGCCTGGCTGTTGGCTGGTCCGAGCCAGAGTCTCCAGAATTAAGTCTGGTTGGAAGAGGAACACTAAAGAAATATTTGCTTAGCTCTTTACCCGAGCTTGAGAAGATGCCAGCTGTCTGGTGTAAAACCAAGGTGGAGATTATGAAGAGAGAGCCCCCAGCCTCGGCACTGGCTGGCACGCTGGCAAGATTGTTCTCTCCAGGACACTGCTACTGGGACTCATCCTGTCTCTGGCGCTGCATGAGGCCTCTGCTTATGAAAACTGCATTTTCTTAGATACCATCTCTTTCCCTCTTTCGTTTCTTTTCTTTTTAATTTAATTTGCAAGCAGTCACTGTTTTTTAACTGACTAGAGTACAGAAACACCACAGTGGACACCTTCAGTTCATTCTTCTAACAAGCGGCTACTGGGCTTCCCCATGACCAGCATCCCTGCCTTATACAGAACAGGCGATCTTTTTCTTTGTTCCACCTCTTAGGAGATTCTGAAGGGCCTCCAGGAGTTCTGTACCTCCTTGGAGTGTTCTCCAGCACTACAGACCTCATGACCCACATCCTCTGTGCAGATGATGCTGCATTTACCAAGAGACCAAGCCGTTAAAGTGCCATCTGTCTCGACACCTTACTAATTTTTTCATAGCCACACTTGAACATGAGTTCATTGACTGACTTCAGGTTTGGATACTCCATGCCACTCATAACTCCCCAACTTCAGAATATTAGCTGAAGCCTTATTGAGCTCAGGAAATATGCCACTGGGCATCTGCCAAAGGCAACAAACCTGTAACCCCTTTCAGACCTTCAGCCTCTACCACAGATACCTCTGGTCCTAATGACAGATGCTAACTTGAATTCCTCACGCTTAGAGGAGTGCCCACACCTCACACCATCCTGGCCATTTGAGTCTCAGGCCTGGCTTCCTGTTCCTCATGGTAGTGTTCAGCTTCATGGGTAAGCTTCCTCCTAGTCTTTCCAGGAATCTTTTGGGTGGGTTTCTCTCTCAGGCACTTGACCTTCAGCTCTGCAAGATCCCTCTTCTTTTTCTGAAGGGCTTAGGTCCAGACCTCTGCCACCTCCTCCTCCTCCTCCTTCTCCTCCTCCTCTTCCTCTTCTTCCTCCTCCTCTTCTACTTCCTCCTCCTCCTTTCCAGCTGGAAAGACCCCTCCCACTTCTTGCCCATTTTTTTCTTGAAAGGGAAATACAATGTCCATGCAGTAAAAAGGGGATTCCCAATACTTTGTTGGTGTTTTCATATAGACCCAGTGTCTCTTACCAAAATGAGACAGTAGAGAACATGATAAACAGATGTGGCTCTGTCCCAAGCAACAAAACCAGTCACCAGGGGTTTCCCAGTTTCTCTCCGTTGTGCATATTAAAACAGAAAGTGTCCTGATATTTTGGCCATGGGATGAGTAATGAGCCATTGTGCAGATCCTGACTGGTCGTCTCTGACCATGACTCTTCACTGGGAAGTTGAGAATCAAGGACTGCTATTGAGATACTGTTTGAATGAGGAAAGGAGACAGGTGTCTGAGATGGGAGCCAGGTAATCGTGCCCATCCTGATCTGCCTTACAGTACCCGGCACACGAAGGCACAGGACTATCTGAGAGAGAGTGTTTTGGAGAGGTGACCAGCAACTAACAAAGTGTGGGGGTGTGATGGGAAGGAGACAAGAATGAAGGAAGGACTGAGTAGTGGCAGTGGGGCTCTGGCCAGAACATGGATCACAAGGGCAGAGAGGCTCATCCCTAGGCACAGTGCAGTCAGAGCCTTGTGAGCATGGAGGAGCAGCTATTGGTGGCCTAGGAAGGGAAGGTAGAGCCTCAGAACCAAGCAGTATCATTAGATTTGAGAAGGCAGGAGGGTGTGCACTCAGGCTACCAGCCAAGTGATCTGACATTGTCCTTGCTGAGCAGGGTGGCCAGGCACGGGATGATGAGCCAGGCCAGAGCCCAGAGCCAGGCTGCAGTGGTTCTCCTTCAAGCCGTAACTCTCCTCCAGCCCGGAGAATCTTCTAACAGCGCCATGGTACTCAGCACTCCAGCTGCCCGAAATCTGCAGCACGGGCAGAACAGGAGTAGGGGGAAGAGTGGGAGGAAGACAGTGCTGCCCCTGCTCCCAGGACCTGGCACCTCCTGCCCTCCCTGCAGGCACTGACGTGAACCAAGAGACCAGAAGCAGGGCTGGCCCGCTGCCCAGGGAGAGCTCGGAGCAGCACTGGCCACTGACAGGATGGCTCCTTCAGATCATATTTATGTGCTCACCCCTCCTTTCCTTCAATGCAAACATTTCAGCTTTCTTTCCTCTGAGCAGTTCTAAGTCATACATGGGGTCAGAGTGTGTACGCATGATTTGCATATACAAGGTCAAATAGGTCTGCTTTTTTAACCAGTATTGTAGTTTTAAAAAAAATCCTACATATGTTGGAAATCATTTCTCAAAGGTCCTGTACCAGAATAAATTACATTATAGTTCCAGAGTAAATCACATTATAGCACTGCAGCCTTCCGCAGCTCCTCAGGCAGGACTGGTCTCTGCAGCCCCTGACCTCCTCCAGCACCTCTCTCGCTTCTGTTGTTATGGCATTTAACCAGGTTGCGTTGTGATTTATCTGTGTATATGTGTATCTCTCTCTCTCCCGCTGGGATTTGCTGTCCTCCAGGGCAGGGATCACATTGCATTTATCTTTATTAGTCCAGCAGTTAGTACAGTTCTGAAAAATAGGTTCTTAGTGTTTGCCAGATGGACAAATGTTTAAACAGATCTTGCAAGACTTAAAATCCAGAATTAAGGCAGTTCAATCACTAATCTACTAATTAATTAGTGGTTTAATACTAATCAGAGCATTTATATGAATCACTATATTGTTATAGTGGTCTATTTATTGAATACCTACCATACCCAGGCACAATTCCCGGTTCATTACATGTTGTGCATTGTTGAATTCTAAGAGCCTTGACAGAGACAAAATCATTGTCCCCACTTTAGAGATAAGGAAACTAAAGTGTAACAGTGAAAGATTATATTATTTTCCCCAAGATTAGAGAGCAAATACATCTACAGCTGAGAGTTGAACTTGACCAGCTGGTCCCTAAGTCTTCACTCATAGCCAATCACTTTAAAGAAAGGAGATCTGGGAAAAAATAAATTTTTTTCCTCCCCTCCCCCAAGTTGAACCCAGGCTCTTTGCACTGAGCTACAGCCCTAGTCCCGTTCTCCTTTTCTCTCTTCCTCTCTTTCTTTTTTCTTTTTTCCTTGTTTTGAGACAGGGTCTTGCTAAATTGCCCAGGCCTGAACTTGCAGTTCTGCCTCAGCTTCCCAGGGTGGTGGGATTACAGTCTTGTGCTTGAAATGTTGTTTTTATTAAAGATGTACTTTGCATAACCTTTTGAGATCTTTTGCCAAGTAAAAATCTTTTTCCTGTAATTTATATACTTGAATGCCAAGTACATAGTGGATCCAAAACAGAAATCGTGGGAATCCCAGCCCTGATTTAAAATGGAAACAAGCACCGACCCAAGGAAGTGAGGGGAAAGAGACCTTTGCTTTTGAAAAGTTTGTAGTCATATTAATTTAAGACATGTTCTCACTTGGTTGCCTCTGACATGAAACTAATAATATTTTTTATTTACAGTAATTAATATATCTTTCTATTTTTACTTTAAATTACACTTGTAATTTGTTAAATTCTGCAAATTTTTAGATGTTACTTTTATCCTAAAATAAAACACCTGATACACTGCTCAGTGGTACAGGACTGAGTTGCACTGTTGCTGCATTTAGACAGGAGTCTAAAGGTATTAAATCACATGAATCTCCATTTAGTATATCGAACTAAATGAGGTACAGACCCCTAATAACAGCCTTGGGTGTTAGTTTTTCTACCAGATTAGTAACAGCCAGAACTACAGAATTGCCCTCTAAGAAAAGCAGCAAAGCTCACTGCGATCATGCATGCCTGCAATCCCAGCCCTCTGGGAGGCTGAACCAGGAGGATGACAAATTTGAACCCAGCATAAGTAACTTAGTAATTTCCCAAGGCCTTGTCCTAAAAATAAAAATAAAAAGGACTGGGGGTGTAGCTCAATGCAGTGACCCTGGGTTCAATCCCCCAGTACCATTGGCAGAAAGACGGAGACGGGAGGCAGGGGGAGCTAAAAACCATTTGATTTCAGAGTTGCGTGAATGCTCAGGATGTCTGTGGAGCTGTCTGCAATTGCAAAAATGTTTACGTCTGCATTTGCAGTGTAGCAGCCGCGTGTAGTTGTTGAGCATTTCAAATAGGGCTAGTGCAACTGAGGGACAGGATGAGGGGGCAGCACTGGAGACTGAACCCAGGGCCTTCACACTGAGCTACATCCCCTGATTTTCTAATTTTTAATTTTGAGACAGAGTCTCCCTAAGTAAGTTGCCCAGAATGGCCTCTAACTTGCAGTTCTCCTGCCAGGGTGCTGGGATTACAGACATGCAGGAATGGTTTTTATTCTAATTAATTTAAAAGTAAATTTAAATAGTTGCCACAGAATTGGGCAGTCCAAGAATTCCAATGGAAACACTTGCGGTGCCTGCATGCAGCCAAGTGATCGTTTAGCTGGCCTGTCCCTCTTCTTCACACGCAGCAGCCCTTCCTGAGCACTGATCTATCAGTATCTGAATCTAGTGTGAGACCAAATAACGTAAAATCCTCAAAACTCTGCCCTCAAAGCCAGGAAAACAACTGTGTAGTAGTCAGAATGTTATCCTACTGTATATCATTTACTGTAAATAATGGTGAGCAGGAGTCAATAAATAGTTTTATATTTCTTTAAAAAAAAAAAAAAAAAAAACAACCCTGCCCTCTTAGCATTGCATGTGAAATGCATGTTAATTCCCTTCTGCTGCTCTCCAGCAAAATGCAGAAAAAAGACACACTCTCTAGAGCGGGCAGCTGTCACATGGGCGTCGTACAGGGGACAGGACCTTTGCCTTCTCAGGACGGTGTAGGCCAGTGCTGTCTTAGCCAACAGTATTCTGGCAGCTTCTTCAGTTTTGTGCACAGTTTGGTGTATTCAGGTTTCTTTCTCAAAGTAATTTTCACTGTGTGGGTTTTCCTAGACAAGCATTCATTTCATTGAAGTTTTTATATTTGCATAGCTTCATATAGTTTATTCCCTTAAGATTTTTAATTTTTTTTTCATTTGCAGTTATATGTTCTTTGTTTTCCCTGTGCATATTTATCTTTGTCCTTAACTCTGTAAAATCAAGTTGGCCTGAGGTCTCCCACCCTGGCTCCCCACTCTGCCCTTCTCTTTCTGAGCCTCTCAGGATCCTGTCCCTGCTCCGTGGTTCTTCTTTGTGCCTCCCACTGGAGAAAGCTTGGCTCCTTGTCGCATCCTTTCCTGTGTGAGAATGGGAGCACCTAAGAATGTGGGGTTTCCTATGCATGGAGCATCCATGGCCTCCATTATTCTCATGGGTGTTTGAGTAACATCCACTTTGACTGTTCCCACCAGGAGAAAGAGCTTTTTCACATGTATTTTTTTGGGACTTGGAGTTGTTTTATCCTTTTAAACTTTTTCTCATTCTGTTACATTATGCTAACCAATGATTCATGCAATTTCATAAAGTTTTTTAGAATTTGTTATTTTGTGGAATTTTATAGGCTTTTTCATGTCTATAAAATTAGATCAGAGCCTGGAGTGGTGGCACACTCCTGTAATCCTAGCACTCAGGAGGCTGAGGTAAGAGGATCATTGCAAGTTTGAGACCAGCCTGGGCTACAAAGTGAGCCTAAGGCCAGCCTGAACCACATGGCGAGACCCTGTCTCAAAAAGACAAAAAATAAAATAAAATTAGGTCAGTATTTTAAAGTTTAATTAATGTTTTCAAAAGTTATATACTTTCTTCACACTTCAGTAAATTCAATATGTTGCTATTAAATTGTGCTTATTAATTTTATTATTTGATTCTTCTGTACATCTTTACCAATTTTTGCCTTGATCTGAGAGAAACACTAAAATTTCCCACTATAATTAAAATTTTATAAAATTTGAGTACTTGGGTTGAACTGAGAGCCTTTGCACTGAACTACATCCCTAGCACTTTTTAAATTTTTTATTTTGAGACAAGGTCTCATTAAATCACTAAATTGCCCAAGCTAGGTTTGAATGTGGAATTTTCCTGCCTCACAGAGTGCTGGAATTATGGGTGTGCACCACCATACCCAGCCAGTATCTAGTTTTTGTTGATTGTGGTCACTGCCTTCCAAAATTCCAGAGTTTGTGTTTTTCATCTGAAACTTGATCACAGATTGTTCACTTTCATACATCCAGGATCAATCAAATTATTACAGTAATTAGATATTTTCTAAAATTTCCTTTGCTTTTTAGAGCCAATAAATCTGTTTATGGAACTTTTGTTTTGATATTGTAGGTCAGTTTCCACATTGGACATTGTGAGCTTGTGGGACTAGGGCAGAGCATTGCCTGGCACGTGTCTAGCAAACAAACCAAACAGAAATTTGTCATGGAACCAGTGCATGCGTGGAGTATACTGTAGTTGTCCCAGAATGTCACCCTGCAGTGGGGAGTAACAGATTTACTGCTCTCTCACACCTAGTCAGTAGTAAGTAGGCAGGGGTCTGCTCTCCACATCCAGGCTCATGAGTCCACAGTCTTCAAAGTGGGTTCCCAGGACCTCCCTGTTGTTGGGGTTCCAGCCAATGGGGGAGAAAGAAGCGAAAGAGGAGACGTCTCGCTTCTCCTGAGGAGTAGGTCCATAAGTGCCACCTGCAAGTGGAAATAATTGGATCAGGTGGCCCCCTTGAGGGAAGCAAGGCCAGCCCATGTCCAGGTACAGTTCTGTCACCATGGAAGATGATCCCATGGTAGCTAGGACTCCGCACTGAGTAGGGTATGTCGGAGTGAGTGTCTGGATATGGTCTCAGACGCTCAGATGGGTCTAGTAGAGACAGTGTCCTTCCTGAGTCAAACAAACCTCCTTCCAACAATGGGAAGGATGTAGATTGGCCAGATCAGAGATTTGTGAGGAGTAATTGAAAAACGAATCGGGACAGCTGCCTGGCAAACAGTTTCTCCACTGCCCTAAGGGACTTTTTTCTTTGATGGTGTTTTTCTTGACCCTTGGTTCGCTGGGGCACTGTCTCCTGTTGCATCAGCCCACATGCCAGACTTCAGCAGGCATCAGTCTTCACGGCCGCCCCAGCCAGCTGCAGAGTGAGGGCATGGGACACACTGTATGCCCACCATTGAGTGACCAGCAGGACCTCCGTCCCACGCACAGCCCAACCCTGGGTCACTTTGGCAGGCCCTGCCAGCCTGAGCTTGGGGACATTCGTTTGACCCAGCCACCTTTAGGTATTTGGCCTTGCTTTGGTCTTTCCTCCACCATGGACCTGGTAGCATCTCTCTAGCATTTCTCACATGAGTAATGAATCTTTGTAGGGCTCACCCCCACTTTTGTATATTCCTTTGATCATTTCAAATAGGATGTTGGCATTTGTCTGTCATACATTTCTGGTTTATCAGTGCTTAGCGAACATGTATGCTATGCCAGGCAGTGTGCTTAGCTCTGGAACACAATGGTGACAACAAACACACTGTCCTGCTGGAACCTAGCAGGGCCCTAGCAGAGGGAGCACCCGAAGAGAGACTGTATGAACCAAGTAATCAGACGAAGTAGCAGAAATCTCACTGAGAAATGTAATTCCAAAAAGCGCAGAGGGCTCACTCGGGGTTCCTCTCCAGTCACTGTCAGCAGGAAAGGCATCTCCGAGCAGGGCTCTTGGGAAGATCTGAAGGATGAGCTGGGGTGCTGCGGGAGGCGGGAGAGGGGTCCTTCCCAGGGTGTGCCCTCTGGTGGGGAGAGGTGGTGCTACAGGGGATTGCGGGCCACACAGACTTGCAGTTTGCCAAAACCACCCTGCTGCAGTGTGGACAGTGAGCAGGTAAAGAGAATGTGTTGTATCTGAATCAGTCAGGAGCCCCTAACAGTCATCCAGGCAAACAATGACCACGACTTTGATGGAGATACAGTGATGGAGAGATGGTAAAGATTCCAGAGTTAAACAGGTTAGCCTGAGCCCTGAGTTAAGCATCTTTATGGGTTTTGTGATACTGATTTCAGGGGGAGCTAAATTCCTTCTAACCATCTAATCTTGAAAAGGGTTCCTCCTTTCTTCTTGATCATCTTAAGTAAAACAAGCAATGTGCTTTGTGTTCTAATCTCAGCAAAGGGAAAGGGCACTTTCCTGGCAGTGTCTGGCGTACACTGGAGGACATTTGGTTTATGCTTGATGTGTGAACAAATGAGTGAGCAGCTACCAGCTCCTCTCCCTACCTGCGTGCTGTCCGAGATGAGACTAGCTATGGTGAGGACAACCTGCCAGCATTTGTCTCAAGTGCAGCCAGTAAGGAGTGTGTGCGCCCCCTTTATACAGCTATGTGAGACCTCATGAGCTGGTGCTAATGCTCTTCTTTTGCTAAGGCTATTTGTGATCGCAGAAGGCTTCTCCCAAAGCCCTTGATACCGCCTATACGAGTAACACCGCTCCCAGTTCTATTTGCTCTTCCCTGTTTGAATAGACAGTGAGTAGATGATACTGACACTGACTCCTCTGCACTTCCCTTGGGAGAATGACAGTGACACAGAAAGACAGAAATTTATCTTGCTCTTGTGCTTTAGAATTGACCTCTGTAAAGTTAGTGGATAGTCCATAATTCTGACACCAACTGCCCCAGCACCACCCTCAGTTCCAGTAACTTCCTGGAAGGACACATGGAACTCATTGAAAGCTCACTTATGATTCATGAGAGCCAAAGATGGAGTCTGGGAGAGTTCCAAATGCAGACCTTCTGGGTCCTCACCCAGCGGGTGCTGGGCAGCATGGACACTTCCTAACAACATGGATGACAGTATGCACAGGGCACTGCCAACCAGAGCAACCACTGAGTCATGGTATCCTGGGTTTTTAGTGGGTCTTGGCACATGGACATGGGAGCTGAGGGCAAAGCCAAACCTCTGCACAAGGCCAGTTTCTGTCACTCACCCTGTTTCCCAACAGTGTCTGACCCATATGGTTGACCTTAGCCTCCAGCCCCTCCTGAGGTAAATGTGTGCTCTGCGACCCAAAGCCTCACCATAAAACACAGAGTGATGATCCATCTTGGCTCAAATTCTCTAAGTAAAGAAATGTTCATGCAAGATATCCTGAGGTCGGGGGGAAATATTTCCAGGGGTTAGAAATTGCCTCTCGGAAGCAGAGGGCAAAGCCGTACCTCTGGAAGAGACAAAATTCTGTTACACTCAGCTCACTGATGTTATGTGGTCTGCTGCTAGCAAGAGCCAGCCACAAGCACAGAAATCTGCTTTTTATTTATTTTCAGAAATTACTTTTCGGGTTAAAGAGTGATGTGAAAGCTGAACCTGTTAGGTAAAGTAATGATTACAAACAAGGATAATAAACTTTCACAGTCCAGCTGCCAGTGGTCACATCCCTACTCAGCCTCCGGCAACCAGTCTCATAACCTTATCTGGTGATTTCACCTTTCTCTGCATCCATTTCCTCATTCATAACTGAGGTTAATAACAGCACCTACCTTTGTTGCAATCACAAGGCCAAATGAGATCATATATACTATGCACAGAAGAGTACATGGTACACACAGAGAAGCAGCGCTCACTGAATGCTGTGACTATTTTTATGCTTTCTGGTGTCATGAGAAAAATTTGCCAAGATTTTTCAAATAATTTCTTTGGGGAAATTTGTGGAAGGATGTTCCCTGAAATTTCCCCCTTTCTTTTCATACCTTGTTGTGTCTTAGCTACCAGGGCAAGTCTGAGATAGCAGTCTTTCCTAGGACATTGGGTTTCTGTTTCCTGCAGTTCCAATGGGGAGAAACATGCCTCTAGGTGATATGTGCAGTGAGTCTTCAAGGTGGAAGTTGTCAGCAGATCTTCGGTGCAAATTGTGAACAGATTTAAAAGATCAAAACAAAACAAAAAAGATATGTCATTTTCCCAAGTTGCATTTGAGAAATACAGGAGAAAGCCCTAGTCTAGCATAGAGAACCTTGAAGATGTCCTTTAGCAGGTGTCACCTAGCTGGCAGTCACACCCAGTGTCCTTCCTCAGAAGAGACTCAGTGGCCTTTTGGAAACTCCTTATGCTGAATGAAGCACAAGAGCTTTTCTCGTGGGAGTAGACCTTGAGTCCGTACCAGCCACTAATGATTCTTCAGCCCTTCCCGGGTTGGCGGCTGAACTTGAGGCTAGGTCTTGGGTTTTGCCATCCGTGAGCTGTCACTTGTCTACATTGATGTGTATTAAGATTGTTTCTCCAGGGAGTGTCACTTTAATGTTTTCAGCTTTGGAAACTGTTCAGATTAGATGTAGTGCTCTTGTTTGTCACTCTTACAGGCTAGGTGGCCCTTACTCTTATACACCTGTAGACCAGGGGTGAACTGTGTGAGGACTCAGCTGATAGAGCTTAAAAAGAACTCTTGGCTTCTAGGCTGGGCCCACCAGCCCATGTTGCTAGGTTTGGCTTACTGGTAGGAGGGATTCATACAGACAGGGGCACTGTGTATGGTGGCTCAGCCACCTAACTGAGCACTCTTTTTTTCACCTAGCTTATTTCCAGTGATGCCGATGGAGCCATCCAAAGGGCTGGGAGATTCAGAGTGGAAAACGGCTCTTCAGATGAGGTAAGGATGCTCCCCAGTTCCTGTATTGTCACCAAACTCAAGACTGTGGTACCTGTGTCATAGCAGTGAACAAACAGCTTGCTTAAATGGAGACCAGGAGGGGGTAAGTAGATAGAGCTTTCCAGAATTTTGCTTGAAGTAGATGTGAAGGTGCTCAAAGTTGGATAACACTTTTTCTTTAACATCTCTGTCCTAAAAGCATGTAACACCTGAAGGTGCTCCCAGCTAGGGAACAAAAGAAAATCCACAACATCTTTTATGGTTCCCTGCTCCTTCCCTTTACCAGGCTGGACAGCTTGGCTCTGCCGTATGAACAGATCCAGGGGCCAGGAAGGAGACGCAAATTATTAATGTGATTACAAGCATCATCTGTATTCAGAGAAACCACCAAGAGCAGAGGTCAGTGCTGAGTCCACATCCCCTTTCTGGACTCTCCTGGTCTTCCCTACAGGCCACAGGAATCGCCTTGCTCTTCTTTAACACTGACCCTCCCTGCCCTCTCCCTCGGGGTCTAGCTGCAAAACTGTGAAGAGCAAAGTGAAATCTCTGGTGTTTTCATCTTTGCTGCCGCTTTGCGAGCTAGTTCATCATGGTGCTTTGGCAACCCCCGCTTTGCCATCCGATAAGACTCAGCTCACGTTCAAGACAAGCCTGGCTTCTAGCTCCAGCTCTGTCCCTCTTTAATTGTATGAGAACAGGAGCCACCAAAGAGATTGGCCTTGCTGTGCCTCAGTTCCTCCACTTTAAATCAAAAACTGTCTCCAGATTATTGGGAGGACTCAGTGAGGTAAGCTTGCAAAGCTCTTAGTGCTCCGGCTGGCACATGCTAAGCGCTCCGTACCTGACTGCTGTACTAGTAATTGTGGTGGCTGCTGCTAAGTGTACCCACTGCCGTGGGGCCCCCACCGCTCTCTGAGTTGCTTCTTAAAGCAAATTCTTGATAATGTGCTAGGGATTGAATTTGAAAGTCCCCAGCATTCAGTGAGGTGTTACTCATGTTTGCTTTTGGCCCTAGCTTCACACCTCTATTCAGCCAGACACGCTGCCCTCCTCAATGCTATGTCAGGCAGATGGAGGCATCACTGTCTGGGCTGAGCCCCTAAGAAAGTGTACACTGACTTCTTGCCAAAATGATGCCAGCTAATCCACACAGAAGAAGGAAGTTTGCTTCTGAAGCTTAGAAACAGCCCTCCCAAGTGACCCAGTCCCTAAGATGAGATGGGCTACTCACCAAAACCAAGCAGCCTAGCGTCGTGGGTGCTAAGCCAGGAGCAGAAGCACCGAGTCCCATTTTCCTGTGCTTTGGAAGCCAAGCCACCACACTGGGTGTCTGCTTTGAGAATCTACCCACCAGAGACCCAGACAGCCTTCTGCCACCAAAAATGTGCAGAACTTCAGCCCAGCCCAAAGCGAACACATTGGACTGTCTCTATTCCACATAAGTATAGCTGTCACCCCTGCAGGGACCCAGGGAACTCAGGAAAGCCACATGGAGCCTTCGTGTAGTTCTCCTCATACACTTTGGCCGTGTCTCACAGCTTTCCCATATACCAGAGAAGAGTTTCTAGGACCTGGCCAGGAATAGGAACCACCTGTGGCAGATCATGGTCAGGAGTGGCTCTAGAGTCAGATAATTAGACCCAAATTCTGACTCTACCACTCTCTAGCAGTGGCCTTGGGCAGTTCATCTTGAGAACCATTTGTGGACTCAGTGGTTTCACAAGCCACTGTGGTCTGCTACAAGCAGCACACATCTCTGTCTCACATTGCTTCTCTCGAAAAATAGCAGAACCAAATACTCTTGGTAGATTTTGTTTCCACCAAAGCTACCAAGCATGAGTTCTCAGTTGGAACACCTTGATGTTGTTTAACTTTGATGACCCTTGGCCAGTGTTAATGTCCAACTAAAGGAACCTGACAGCCAGAAGAAAGTAATGGGCTGGCTCTGACTTTGTGATCCAGGTGATTCCATAGAAGCCTTAATAAAGTAGCTTAAAATTTTCAAATCCATGAACAAATTGCAGTGTGGTTTCATTATTGGATTGGCCTCTTGATTTTGAATGTTAAGGGTTCTTCATTTGGTCTGCATATTAGACCTTCATCAGTATATGATTTACAAAAGTTTTCTCTCATTCTAGGGTTTTCTTTTCAGTTTCTTGATTGTGTCCTTTTAAAGCACAAACATTTTTAAATCTGATGATGTCCAGTTTGCTTGTCTTTTTTGTTGTTTGTACTTTTAGTGCCATAGCTAAGAAGCCAATGCCTAATCCAAGATTGCATGCTGCATGGTCATTTTTTATAGTCTGCTGTTCCCTTAAGATAATGTCAAATTTGTCTTTTATTTCTTAAACATAGACAGTGGAATGGCTTTATCATCTGTGATTGATCGTTTCAATATTCGACACTTTTGTGGCTCACCCCTTATTGTTTCTTTTTCCTGGCATATGCTCATGGGGTGATATGTTTCTTGTGTGCGTGGCTGCCTGACTGTGAGCTGATTTTTCTTGAACTTTAATTTTTAGAAATAACATGCGGCCTGTGATTGGTTGCCTTTTGGAACAGAGGATTTCAGTTTGCTTTTGAACTAAATCCTCAGGTGAAGACCTGTACTCTCCCTGGTGGTGCAGACTGGATGGAGCTGCACGTTCCTGCAAAGGCCACTTGGTGGTCACCAGAGCCCAGATGCTGCGGTGCTCGGTGCTGCCCTGCACAGCGGGGTCCTGCCTTGCAGCCCTAGGTGGCAGAAGTGCTTAGGTTGTGTCTCATGGTTCTCTTCCCCTGAGTGCCTAGCCTTTTGGGGCCTCAGCTTACAGGGGGCCTATCAGCAGTCCCTGGGATCTGATTCTTTGCCCTCTTGCCCCCAAGTCAGGGGTTCCCATGACCTCCCTCTTCAGGTCCCTAAAATGACTCGCAGAGCTGAGGAGAGTACTTCCCATTTCTGGTTTATTCTAAATGAGGTAACTCAGAGTGGACAGCCAAAAGGAAGCAGTGCACAGGGCAGGTATGGAGTGTGGCTGGTGGAGCTTCTCTTCCCTCTGCAGTGCCACCTGCCAGCACCCCAATGCAGCCACCAACTGGGAAGCTCCATATACCCTGTCATTTAGGGGCATTCTAGAGGTTTGACAGGCAAGACTGAGTGAATTACTAGACTTTAGTGTTCCCTTCGACCTCCAGCCCTCTCCTCTCCCTACATCCCACACGGCCACAGAGGGCTCCAAGGTGTCCGTCTTCTTGCTGTAAACACTCTGCCTCCTTTGAGGAAGCCTAATGACTCACTAGGAACCTAGCGCCCCTCCTTGTCCCCAGTCTGGTTCCGGTGTGCTGTTGTGAGGCAGCGTGGTATGGCAGAGATAACTTTGGAGTCAGCCACTCACTACTTTACAGCTTGATATCTCTGTGCCTCAGTTTCCTAATGGATAAAGAAAAAAATGAATCTTACTGTGTAGCACTTGGCCTTCCCATTCCATAGTTGACAGATTTGTACATTGTACCTAAGTGCAGGAATTTGCCTTATACACTGAATTTGGTGTCATTATTGTATACCATAATTACTAATTGTCAGGAGTTTTTTTTGTAGCATCTTGATTCTGTCGCCTGTCCTATTAGCTACCTCCACTGAGCAGCTTGCCATCTCCTTCAGGTGTGCTTGTCTACCATCTGTGTGCTCATTCAGATTATTAATTAAAATGAGTGTGACCCCTGGGTGGATCACAGGGGAGCTCCCTGGCCACTCGTTTGCATGTATCAATTAGTAGATGATGGAGCAGAGGGGACAGTCTTCCACCTTTTTACAAATCTATTCGTTAGCATGGTGGCAATTCTCTTATATACTATTGAGAGAAATGGAAATTAGTACGATCTTTTGGGAAGGCAATTAACAGTAACTAAAAGTGTGCATACCATTTGGCCAGCAGTTTTTCTGTATTATAAAATCATTTAAAATAGGAAAAAATAAAGTAGCTACAACCTCAATTTCCACCAGTAAAGAATGACTGTATAGGGTCCGGGGATTTAGCTCAGCAGCACAAGCGCCTGCCTGGCAATCATGAGGTCATGAGTTTGATCCCTGATACCCACCTCAAAAAAAGAATGGTTGTATAAATTGTGGTACATTTGCACACTGAAATGCTTGGTTTTAGCTATTAGAAAAAAGCAGGTGAATAGGTACTGCCACATAAAAATGTTTGTGACAGTATTAGACATGTTCTAGAATGATCTATCCTGTCATCTCATTTTCCTTTTTAAATAAATCTTCCTCCTTCACATTCCACAAGTACAAATGGAGTGAGAAAAGACATGAAGACAGGAAGAAGCTTCTGTGGGCTGTGGAGTTAGATGCAGAAGAGGTTAGGCTCCTTGGGCCTGGGAAGCCCTCAGCAGGACAGGCTTGAGCAAGCATACCTGCAGCAGGGAACAGCTGGAGTCCAGTTATCCCACATCACACCTGCTGGCAAATGGTCACCTCCAAGGGTGCAAGATAAAAGTGGGTAGTGACAGTGTTAAAATCAGTTATCTGGAAGATGAACTCATCAGAGTATTTCCTCTTAACTTTCTTAAGGATATCAAGTAAATAATGTGTTTCTATTTTGTCATCTACTTAAATAGCTGTAGGCAAAGGTCCTGTACCACAGAAATCCTTTGCGAAGTAGGTCATACTTAAAATAAGAATTATTGAGAATTAAAACCACAGTTAGGTATTACTATATCTATTTTAGAAGGAGTGAAATTAGAAAGACTGCAGTGCTGTGAGCTAGGTAAAAGGATGTGGGAGAGCTGGAATTCTGCTATTTTTGCTGTCAGGAGTATAACTTGGTGTGTCCTCTTTGAAAAACTGTTTGGCATCATCTACTAAAACTGCCCTGTGTCCCCTCAGTGTTCCAGGCTGTTTGTCCCACAGGAAGAAAGGCTATGTTCACCAGAGACAGACTCAGAAAGTTCACAGCGGCTTCATACTTAATAGTCAAAAGTCACAAACCAGCCAAAAGCCCATCCACTGGAGAATGAACACATGAATTGGGGTATTCAACCTAGGACATGGACATGGTGATGATAACTACTGCTGCACGAGCAGAAAGGCTGTGCGTTGCAGACATCGTGTGGAAGGACAAGAGTTCTGGCTCGCAGGCATAGACAGGGTATGGTTTTATTTCTATGGAGTTCGAAAGCAGATGGAGCTCAGCTATGGTGATGGAAGTCAGGTAGCAGTTACCTTGGAATGTGACTGGGCAAATGAGTGTAGGGCACTGGAAGTATATTCTGTCTTGAACCAGGAATGATTACAAGTTGTATGCATATAAAAAGTCATTTGGCTATACACTTATTTGCACCCTTGACTACCTGTACTGGAGCATGGGCCCGCTCTTGGGAGTCGTGTTTGCAGGGTCCTAAGCAGAGGGGTTTCTGCCTGGTTCCATTCCATCACCTATTCCTTGTGTTATTCTTGTCTTTGCACCTCATCATGTGTGCCTTTAATAAAGGACAGGAGGTGTCTTGCTCTGCCAAACTCACAACTTTGTGGGTGTTGGATTTTTCTCCTCCCTTTACAGTTTTCAGTGGAGATGCAAGTTCAGTTGGTAACTTTCTGATCCCCCAGAACTAATAGTTGATAGTCAACTATTAGTTGATGCTACTGCCCTCAGTCCCATCCACGCCTTGAGTCATGACTGCACTTTGCCTCCCCCCCCCCCACCCTGTGTCATCCCATCTGTGGCTGCCACAGTCAGCCTTCTGGGAGGGGACAGGCAGAGGCAGATGTGGAGGTCCTCAGTATGCCCCCTCTGTGTCCTTGAGCATCCCTGGCAGTCTGGGGAAGCTGTTAGGTAAGCTCCCTCTCAAAATGTGTGTAAATGCATAAAATAAAACACATAGGATTCTGAAGGAGCCATCAGCATCATCTGGGTTCATCTGGCTATTGGTTAAAGTACAGATTTCTGGGCCGAGGTTGTAGCTCAATGGTAGAGTGTTTGCCTAGCATGCATGAGGCCCTGAGTTTGGTCCTCAGCGCTGCCAAAAATTAAAAATACAGATTCCCAGGGCCGAACCTGAGAGAACCTGAGCAGGAGGTCAGCAGTGGGCCCAGGAGTACACATTTCAACACATGAGAAGCACTGAGCAAAGGCCTGGTGCTGCTACCTGAGAGAAACCTCTCTGAGCCATGCAGGACTTAGAGAATTCTGAAGTTTTACTGCTGGGGCTGTAAGTCTCTTCTCCAGGCTCTACTATGCTTTCTAGGATCCAGGGCCTTGGGACTGTGACATCAGTCACTGTGGCATCTTGTCAGCTGGCACCTAGGGCTGACTGGTGAACCCTAGGATTATAGCCATGAGCTCTGCTGGGTGGCTTCATGGAAGATCTGTGGACCAAGAGTACTGCCAAGAGTTCCTGCTTATAAAATGTGTTGCTATCGATAATGAACCATGCAGAAATCCTACAAGGAACAAAATCCAATTATAGCTCACAAGTGATCAGAATAAAACTCGCCAGCAAGGAGCACATAGACATCATGAATAGGTTCATCTTGATAAGCTGAGCAGACAGGACTCACTTGCGCAGGGTTCTGGGCAGGTGTGCAGACCCTGAATTGAATCATGGGAGAAGTCGGCAAACCTAAGATGAACCTTTATTAAAAGAAATGAGTAGGGGAGAATGTGGCACTCTTCAGATAGGCCAGTGTTGTAAGAAATAGAGTCAGTGGAAACATCCCAGGAACGGGGAATCTAAAGAGGCACGCAGTAAAATGACCCTGTACCAAAGGGAAAAAGGGAAAATACTTCAAACAATGTTATTGAGATGGTCAGCAAAATCAGAATACAAATGGTAAAGTATTGTATTGGTGTTAAATTGACAGAAATTGATAAAGCTGTATTGTGACTATATAAGAAAATATCTGTCTTCTTGAGACACGCAAACTGAAATATTTAAGGATAAAGGGCTTTATTTTTGCATCTGAGTCTTAAATGGTTCAGGAAGAAAATTATGTATGAGAATATGGGTGGCAAGGGGTGAACAAATGAGCCAGTGAAATAAAGTGTTTTGTAGATGAACCTGGTACAGGGTGTGTGAGATGCTTTGCTTGCCTAGTTCTTGCAGTTCTTTGCATTGTTATTCTTGCAGATTTTATGTAAGTTTAAAATTATTTCTAAATAAAAGTTTTTATTTATGTAACAACAACACTTTTTAAATTTAAGAAAATACTATAGGAACAATAATAGAAAGAAACTTTAACCTGCAGTTTTACTTCCTAACAGGTTAAAAAGGCAAAACAAAAAAAAAGATGCAGAAGATGATGTAATGCCTGAGATTAAAAAAAGAAAAGAAAACACCTCTGAAATTGGAACTGGTTTCACTTCCAGCTCCGGCACTGATTCTCTCTGCATCCTTGGATGACATATTTAAACTCCCAGTCTGTTTCCTCATTGGAAAAGAGGGGTTAAAATAGAATCTCTCACATAAAATCAGTGGTGGAAGTTTTGGAGATAATGCATATAAAGTGCCTGGCCTGAGGCTTGGCATTTACAGTCCTCAGTGAATGTCAGTATCTCCAGAGTGATGGCAAAGACAGGAAGCTTCCTTATTCATTTTGTAAGGTAACATAATCCTGAAAGCATATTAGAAATGCACATGGAAAAGAAATTTATAGACCCATCTCACTCACAGCTATGATATACTAATCATTTTTTAAAGTTCAACAGTCTATTAAAAGAATATTGTACATGACCTAGTAGGAAGTTTTCCAGAAATCTGAGGACAGTCAACATCAGAAGTGCTATTACTATAAAAAATTCATTACATCACTCTGATTCTCCTCCATTTTACCTATTCTCTCAATTGCAAAAAAAAGGGGGGGGTTCAATAAAACTCAACATTCATTGCAGAGAAAGTCTCTTTATAAATTCACAATTGAAGGAAACCTCTTAAACATGATAAAGAAACTGATCACAAACACTTAGTAAATTGCTAAAGGCATTTCAAAATCAGAAGATGTGTGCCAGGGGTTTCCAGCCATCTGCCTTCTGTACTCAGCATGATACAGATGTCCATGGAGCTTCCACAGAGTAGCGTATGATCATTCGGAGAAGCTGGTGTCTTACAGTCCCAGCTCAGACCGTGCAAGATTCACACATTAACTGCAGAAGATTCTGATACCTTATGTAAAGGTTGGGAAGGAGACTGTTCAACAGTTAGGCTTGAGTTAAGATAAACTATTAGGGGAAATTAATCCTTACTTTGTAGCATACATCTAAACAAATACTAGCCAGATTAAGTACATAAAACTATGTACAGCATTGTAAAAATATATGTATTTATATGGCAAATATATTAAATGAAAAAGTCAATCCATGAAACTATATTCTGTGATTATATATATATATATATATATATACGTATATATATGTTTAAGAGAAAAAATACCAAAGCAACAATAATGATTACCTTTGGGTAGAAGGTTTTGATTATTCTGGTTCATTCATATTTTCCATATGAGTTGGGTGATTTTATAATACATTTTTTTTAATCCTACAAAGCATGTAGCCTTGAGTGAGATACTATGACATATATTCTAGGTGAAAAGTGCCTCTCTCCAGGGACACCAACTGCCAAGTACTGTGATGCCTCAGACTAGAAAGCAAGCACTTTATATTCACTCAGCTCTCTCTCCTGCATGCTGGACACCTCCAGAATGCTTCCCTGGTGTGAATTTAGACGTTAGTGTCCTGTCTAATGAGAACATGAGGTTGCTGCCCTTGGGTATATGCTTTTAGTAGTGATTTTTTTGCTGGTTCTTTGGCCTCTGGTTCATTGCCAGTTTCTTGTTTGCTTTCTAAATAAGCTGCTTAATGGCACAACTTTGCTCCCTTACAGAATGCAACTGCTCTGCCAGGTACTTGGCGAAGAATGGATGTGCACTTAGAAAACCCAGAATACCACACCAGATGGTATTTCAAGTACTTTTTAGGACAAGGTAATTATGCCATTTTGGTGTTTCGGAAGAAAGGTTGTTCAAAATGAAAATGAATGTTAGTATGATTTCTGATATACTATGTATACGAAGTTAACAATTTATGGATACTACTGTCAGGGCATTTCATGTCAAGGTCAGTAGTATACTCAGAAGAGTACAATTCAGAGTCACAACCCTAAGATTTGTTTGTTTGTTTGTTTGTTTGTTTGTTTTGGATTATTCTAAGTTTCAGAGGTCTAGGGGTTTTTGATTCTGTTTTTTGTTTGATCAGTCATGTTTGTCTCTGGAGAATTAGAGGGGGTACATAATCTGAATGAGTGCTTTTCACAGTGGAAAAATAATTTCAGATTTAATGCAAGTATTCCATCTGTAGTGCATCTCAAACACATCTTTCAAGGTGATGAGAGAGAACTGGTTCCCTAAGCTCAGGGCCGGTAAAGAACTATAGAGACATTAGACTGTAGGCTCCTGTACATTCATTCATGCTGTCTGCTGGGCAGTGTGCATAGCAGTGGGGCCATAGTGCAAGGCAGTCACAGTCCCTGCCCTCATGGAGCCTGTAGAATGAGTTTGCATCCTGGCTCTGCCATTATTACATTATTAACGCAGGACCTCACACAAGTTACTCGTTACTTCCCTGAGACTCAGCTTCCCAATCTGCAACATGGAGGGATTACCAGTCTCTACCTAGCAGGTTTAAATAGAAGTTTCAGTGTGATGTGCAAGAATACCACAAACCTGAGTGGCCAGCACATCCCAGGAGCTTGATCACTAATGTACAGTTAGAACGAACAAAGGGCTCACGGAATATACACCCAAAGATAGCAAATGGAAGTGTGTCAGACACAGAAGACTTTGGGAACTGAAAAATAATTGCTCTTGCAGGATTCAAAATGAGTTAAGAGAAAGTGCTTATCAGCCTAACACATTCGTTTGAAAATGTGATGCTTGAGCTTTTAATGACAGTGATCAGACCCAAGTGATGTCTTTTTAAGGACTCAGTATAGTATTACTCATGTATTTGACCAGACAGAATTTATTTGGATGGGTTGGGGAATATAAAAACATTTATAAAGAAAGAAATCTGCAGGAAAAGTTATCTTCCTCATCACTTTCAAGCTACAGCCCAGAGCAGTGATGACTTTATAGGGAAATGTTACCGTGAGTTTGGATACTATCAGCTGCAGATAACAGGAAGCTTGATTCAAACTGGCTTGGAAAAGAAGGGATAGAACAGAAAACCTAGAGAAAAGGCAAGCCCCTGGGTTGGTGGTTTCAAAACTGCAGTGATGTCAAGGACCCAGACCCCTTCTCATTTTGTGCTTCCCTGTCCTAAATGAGGCCGTTTAGTCCTCCTCATAGTCACAAGGTGGTTGCACCAACGCCAGCCATCACTTGTACACACCACCTCACTTTAGAAAAGGAAGCCTTTGCAGAAGTCCCTTGGCAGAGGTCTCCTTTCCTCTCACTAACCCGAATTTCGATCACATGATTATCCCTGAAACCAAACACTGGCAAGGGGAAAGGTGCACAGGATTAACAGACAGTGGTTGGGGCGGCCCCTGGCCGTTGTGGGATTATTGTTCCCTGAGCATGTGGGAGGGGCTTACAGCGCTGAAAGTGTCCACTGCTGACTGACTGGAGGAACCAGATGCAGTCTCACTGTTTCTTTTCCAGTCCATCAGAACTACATTGGAAACGATGCAGAGAAGAGCCCCTTCTTCCTGTCTGTGACCCTTTCTGACCAGAACAATCAGCGAGTCCCTCAGTACCGTGCAATTCTGTGGAGGAAAACGGTAAGGACCTGACTGGGGTTCAGAGAGCAGCACTGTCCAGGTGCCTCGGCCAGCCTTTCTGAGAGCTCCTTTCAGCATGGCTACCCCAGGGTACCGCTGTGTGGAGTTAATTCTGTGTCCACGCTTTGCCTCACACTGTCTCTCCCACTGGAATGCGTACTCAGGGGAACGGGAGCACTCTTGCAGTGTCAGCAGTTCCCCTCCAGATAGCACAATGCCGGCCCCCACGAGGCGCTCCATAAGTACGTGTTGGCTGAGTTAGTAAGAGACACCAAAGTCCAGCTCACCTTCAGGGCAGTGCTGCCGCTATTTATAGAAACACCATGGTATGTTTCTGGAATTTTTCTTTTTAAAAGCAAGCCTAGGGTAAAAATCTCTCTAGTGTAAAGTCCTACACGTGAAATTGTTTCCCACAGAGAAGGGTCGGCAGTCCCCCACCCACCCCATGCCCCAGCCATTAGGGTCAGCCTGCCATCCATACAGCAGCACCAGAAACAGAGTTCACACAGCAATCAGGAGACCGTGCTGGGCACTGCACATGCGCATCGTGGTCTTCGTGTTGTTCCCCTGGTGAGAAGCGACAGTGCCTTTGCCCAGAGCCTCTTAATCATCTGCACCAGGCAGGCAGTTTCCTGGCCTACTTTTTACTTATTTATGTTTATTTTCTGTTGATTCATTACAGCATTCCCATCCCTTCTGGTTTCCATATTCTCTTGAGGATGACATAGTTGCTTTGAGCAAATAATCAGACTGTTTTCTTTGCTCCTCTCCTGTTCTTCTCGTAGTCGATGTCTGGGTACATGGCAAGAAGGTTACAGGGCTTTGTGGTGGCAGATTACTTGGATGGGTCCCCAGAATTTCCCTGGTTTCTGGTGTTCAGTGGCTGATGGGGACTCTGAACTGGGGAACACTGAAACATAACTAGTTCTTTCGGGTCATGAGAAAGCACCTGTCCCTGGACCTATGGAACTGCCATTTGCTGCTTCTAAAGTCCCTCTTCAGTCCAGTCTCAGCTCTCTGCTGGTCTCCCAGCTTCTCAAAGCTCTACAGCCCTTCCCAGCCCTACCCCTATGAACCATGGGTCAGATGCAAGGAGCAGGGCCACCATCTTAGCCATGTCTGTGATCTTTCGGGTCATCTACACTGCCAGCTACCGAGCAAGTGCCCTTCATCATGATCCAGGTACACATGGATGTGCGATTCATGGGAAGAGCCCTGCCTGCGAAGCCGTCCTCTGGTCCAAGAGCACACCTGGGGCTTACTGGCATGTCTGTGTATTGCCCCCACCCCCAGGCCAGTCCTGGGAGTGAGGCAGTGAAGATCCTGGCATCTGATCCTTTTGCCCTCTTCTCATCTTCCTTCTTTCAAAGCAGGAGGAAGTAGGTTTCAACTTCTGCCCCTCTGGGATGGGTTTTCTCAGCATCTTATCTTCTTCCTTTGGAAAGTAACAGTGCCCACTTCCTCACCTGAGCTGGTGGCAAGGTACTGAGGGAGGGATCATGGGACAAACACTGGGGGAAAACAGGCCATGTCAAAGCATACAAGCTGGAGAACAGTGCCAGAGACCTGCTTGAGGTCTCAGAGGCCAGGGAAGCTTCCACATAGAGGGATGAAAGATGGAAGGGAACCAGCCACATCCAGAGTAGAAGAGCAGCCCAGGAATGTTCCAGACAGAAGACTGACAAGTACAAGCAGACAGGCATGCACTGTGGGTTGCTGTCATCTGGTGTTGGAGGAATCCTGGGATTTAAACCATAGAGCCACTAAGAGGGCAGCATGGGCTGGCATACAGAGTGCTTGTCTCCTTCTGTTACACAGTGCTGTGCTTGTAACCAGTCTCTTACATTGGCCTTAAATTATATGCCTAAGGCAAGGTGAGTGTGTGCTCCCAACAGCAAATGGAAGTGCTAGAGGAAGTGGGGAGCTGGGCAACACTAGAGGGGGCAGTTATTAAGCACCACTGGCCTCAGGCAAGCCCTGGAGGCTGGGAGTGGAGGGGCACAGGTTTGAGACCTCACTTTCCCAAGTCCCACAACTCCTGTCAGTTACAAAGCAGTTGGAAAAACAATGAATATAGAACACTTCTTTAAGAAGCCATGAACGCCTCTGCAGGACTTTCTGTAAACACACAGAAAAGACTTTTTAAAAAAATGATTGATACTGGTTATAAAAGTTCCATCCAGATAATACAGCAACTAAAAAGAAAATGATCAAAATCCAACTGCTTAGAGGTGATCATGGCAACATCTTGCTAGCCACCTCTCCGTGTGCACCCAGGCACATGTGCATATCTGTTGCACAAATGGGGCATGGTTTGGCCCCCACTTCTGTCTCCACACTTACTTCACACAGCCTGATGTGCACATGCACCTGGCTCTGCCTGCACACTTGACGGCTCCCTAGAAAACCCAAAACCGTCTTCATCCAGTGAAAAGCTGCAATGGGACAAGGGGAGGAAGATCTGGGAGCCCTGTGTTCCTGTCCACACAGGCAGCTTGTGAAGATGTCACTCTCACCCAGGCAGGTAGCTGGGGCCTTTGCCTGCTCCATTCACCTTAAACTGCTTTGAACTTGTCTTTAAAACTGCCTCTGGGGCTGGGGATATACTCCATCGTGCTTGTCTGGCAAGCACAAGGTCCTGAGTTCAATTTTGAGTACCAAAAAAAAAAAAAAGCTGTCTTTGGTGTGTTTGGCGAGAAGTAAAAGTAGACAGGAAATTGCTGTGCAAAGAGGTGCAGCTTAAAGACCTACTTTAGGCAGGTTGTGGTCACATGAGTGACCACAGTAAGGTCTGGGGCCAGTAAAAAACAAGGCCACAGAAAGAACTTAGGTGTCAACAGGTGGAATCTGGGACGTTTGAGAATATGTATTCCTGTCCTCATGTTCCTACCTTACTTGAAAATGTTTCACATCTAACACACTACATTAAGGAAGCCAGTCTCATTTCCCTGGCTGGTGGAGAATCCGCAGGGTGGGCCCTATGCAGAGTGACCTCCAGGGTCCTCTGCAAAGACATCCTGATGCCCAGCCCTGGGGGTTCATGACAGTGTGGAGCCTCAGGGCTATGGATGTGGAGGAAATTTTCTTTATAAAAAGAGACATAGCTTGAAAAGGGAGAGGAACTCCACTCTCAAGCCATTGTTCAGGGCTTGAACAGGAAGGTAGCAAAAGTATAGCAAAGACTATAAAATGATAACTTTCTTTGCCCATTTTGTGCAAGTTATATCCTAAATCTTTAGCCTTAAGTGTGGCCAATTTTGTGATTAGTCAGATTTAGGATGGATTTAAATATGTACCTTCTGACAATCCCTTTTGCTGACCACATAATAATAGCAAGTCCTGTGTGGAGTCTAGAGCTATATTGTTTTTTGTAGAGGATCACAGAGAAGGAACAGTACTCATATGGTGTTGTGGGTTTTTTTTACTTAAAGAGAAAAAAACAGGAAAAAGGTAGAAATATTACAGAATTTCAAGAAAAGAAGATAAACAGTAAGAAATCACTAGTTGATAAATTACATATTGTTCTTTTAGAAATAGTTATTCAAGTTACAAAATTAAAGCACACAAAGTGGACACTCAAGCAGTGAGAGTACAAACAGATCTGTTCAACAATCCAACAAGAACCTAGAAATATGGTTATCAATCCCACACATCTAAACATACATGCAGCTATATCTTTTATAGCGCTTCCTATTTCCTCTTTTTTTACAATAGAGATTATACATTTTTAAAATTTTATTTAAAGAGAAGGGGAAAAAAGCAAAACAAAAAAGGGTAGCAACAATACAGAATTCTAAAAGAAAAAAAGAAAAAGGAGAATGAGAAAAAGCCCCACTAAGAAATCAGTAATTTATAAATTACATACTGTCATCCTGGATGTAGTTGTTCAAGTTACAGAATTAAAGGGTACATAGTAAATATTCAAACAGTCAAACTACAAACAGTTCTGCTCAAAGATCCAACAAAGATTCAGCAATATGATCATCTATTTTACACACTCAAACATACATGCAGTTATATCCCTTAGAGCACTTTCTTTTCCTCTCTTTTTTACAATAGCAATTACACATTTTGGTTTTATTACACTTGTAGTTCCTATTTACTTTTCACACTAGAGACACAATATGATATTTATAAATATGATTCTTATTTATTTCACTAATGAGGATAGTCTCAAGTTGTCTCCATTTACCTATGAATGCCTCAAGATCATCCTTTTTATAGCTGAGTAATATTCCATTGTATAAAAATGCCACATCTTTTTCATCCACTCTGCAGTTGATGGGCATCTTGGTTGTTTCCAGGATTTAGCTATCACAAATTATGCAGCTTTGAACATGGGTGCACATATATCACTGTGATATGAACTTTTCAGTTCAACAAGTCTTTGAGTTGGAGTCATTGCAAGTAAATCCCATTGTCAAGTGAAAACTATTTTCTTCTTATGCTCTTTGAGGCTTGCCCGACTCTTGGCTCTGAGATCAAACAAACCCCTCTCGTCTGGTCCAGCGGCTGGCAGTGTTGGAGATCTCAGCCTGTGGCGGGTTGGCCCCGTTGGTTTGAGCCCTTAATGAGGCAACACCTCCTGGCTGGAGGAACCTGATGATGGAGGAACCTGCTTACTTCAAGGCAGATGAGAACCGAATGAGAGAGGAAGGAACCAAGTCCCTTTCGAGGGCACCTCTGGCTAGTAACCTAAGGCTGCCCACTAGGTCCTGTCCCTTAAAGGTTTCCCCACCTCTCAGTAGCACCACAGGCTGGCGATCAAGCCTTTAACACACAGCCCTTTAGGGGACACTTACCCAGAGTATAGCAGATGGTTCAGATGCCCCCGCCCCATACTAAGGTGCTAAGGACCTGTATGTTGAGGAGTCATGCTCAAATCCATAAATGTTTGTGGACAGGAAGAGGGCAGAAGATGCTGTTAGGCCCAAGCAAGAGTTTTTCCAGCACAGAATGTGTTTATTCCTGTACACTGTCCCTGAAGAATAAGAAAGGCTAGACATGAGTCCCTTTCAGTGACCTGATAAGGCTTTTTGAGAGAAGTTGTAGACTCCTCACTGATCAGGTGTTTTGACTTTTCCAGGGGACACAGAAAATATGCCTTCCCTACAGCCCCACGAAAACACTGTCTGTGAAGTCCATCTTAAGGTGAGTAAATGAATAAATAGCCCACCCCCAGAGTCAGAGGTCTTTATAAATTGTTTTTCCTGGAGTCTTCCTGAGTTAGCTTTCCATGAGGTCTTGGCTGCCTGGCACACAATGATTTGGCAGCAGCCACATTAGGTCTCTGATTGTCTGCATTTTACAGAGGAGGAAATGGAGGTTCCAGAGAGAAAGCCAAAGTCACACAGCGGTCTGCAGATTCAGAGCCTCTCTCTGTAGCATCTCTCCATCCTGCATTTGTTGCTTGCTTGTTTTTTCTTGCATTCACTCAGATATTTTGCTTTTAGAAGGAAAAATCAAAGAAATATTTTCCCTTTCATTTTTATATTTCAAAATAGAAACCCACATGTCAGCAAAGGCTGCTCTGAGAAGAATGTGCTTATTCTTTGCCAAACAGAAAGTTAAATAATTGGAACATCTGGTTGCTCCCTACTCAGCTGCCCCTCGTGCCCCACCCTCCCACCTCCCTTTCCCAGCTCTCTCTTGCCTTGGCGCCAGCTCCCCTTGGGAGTGCTACCCCGGGGCTGAGGCTTCAGCCTTCAGAAGTTACAGTAGCTTCTTTGTCAGGTACTTTGCTAAATGCTTTACACACATTCGCTCAGTAAATCTTTAAATTAGCTCCGTGAAGTCAACCTGTGATTATCTCCACTCACTTATCAGCAGTCGGCACCTCAGAGAGGTGAAGAGACTTGGCAGAGAGCTCACAGCCGGTACACTGCCGAGCTGGGATTTGAACCTAGATCGCACTGACTCCAGGGCTCGGGCTGTCCACTGCTGATGCCATTTCGCGTAAAGGTAGAGCTCTTCCCCGTACCCCGGCCGTTGCCTTGCTGTTGGTGCACAGCTAGGTGGTGGTATTAGATGTGTTTTCAATGCCCCCAGGTAACAAGTCATAGCTACAACTCCTGCTTGCCAGGATGTCACTCAGAGTGACAGTCTTGGCCCTGTTAGTTCAGCACTGCTGCTGGCTGATTAAATGGCATCAAGATTAAGAAATAAAATTTTATATCCCATTTTCAAGCTTGATTTGGTCTCCAAATTGCAGACCTTCTGTCTGTGTTAAGCCTTCTGATTTTTCTCCAAAGCAGCCTGAATTTCAGCAGAGAGGTTGACATTTGTGTTGAACACAAAAATATCTTGCTGCTTCTAAGGAGCTGTAAAATTTAACTCACTGAGAGAGGAATACTTTAAATTATACTAGCTTAAGATTTCTGTTGATCTGTTTCCCCTAAATGTTAACTGTAGCTCCTTTTTTCTTTACATTTAAAGACTAAGCGTTTTTTAGAGTTATAATTTCATTTAGTTGTATTATTAAGTCAGGTAAACCTGAGTTTAAGTCCTAGCTCTGCTACTAATCAGCTTTGTTAGTCTTAACCTCTGAGCCTAAATTTCTTCACTTCTAAAATGGGGACAGGGACCAGGGATATAGCTCAGCAGCATAAGCACCTGCCTGGCAAGTGCAAGGTTGTAGGTTTGATTCCCGGTACAAAAAAAAAAAAAAAGGCTGGGGATTTAGCTCAGCAGCATAAGCGCCTGCCTTGCAAGCACGCAGTTGTGAGTTCAATCCCCAGTACCAAAAAAAAAAAAAAGAAAGAAAGAAAAGGGAGACAAATAGTACTGGCTTTTTAGGGATTACATGAAATAAATCACACAAAGCATTTAGCAACTGCAGATGCCTAGCATATAGTGAGTATTCTATACATATTGGTTCTTATTATTTTTTACTTTTCACTTGTGACTGTGGTTTTTTTTTTTTTTTTTTTTGGGGGGGAGGGAGTTGGTGCTGGGGATTGAACTCATGACCTTGTGTTTGCCAAGCAGGCACTTATACCACTGAGCTAAACCCCCGGCCTCCACTTGTGACTGTTAATGCCCTAGTGAAAGGGACCCTAGAGTCATCAGTCCACACTCCCTGTTTTACCTCTAGAGGAACTTCAAAGGTATTAACATTGCCTGCCCAAAATAAAACATTAACAAATATTCTTATGGACATTTTGCCCTGTGTGGCAGAGAAGTTGCCAAAGGAATCTTACTCACATTTTATCATTTTTCTAGTAAACAAAAATCTGGCCAGGCATGGTGGTGCATGCCTGTAATTCCAGCACTTGGGAGGCTGAGGCAAGAGGACAGCACGAGTTCCAGGGCAGCCTGGACTACATAGCAAGACCCTGTCTAAAAAAAAATCTGAAAGATTGGTCGAGGTCACCTGAAACAGGTGTTCCTGATTCCTCCCCTCCTTGTGTATGCCAGGAGTATTATTGAGAAATAATACTCCTACAAAAGTGAAGTGGAATGTGGTGCTGGATGACTCTGACATCTTCATTCATCCATCCCTCTCTCCCTTGTTGGATTGCATCCTCCTCCATGTACCAGGCCCTTCTGAGAATCCAGCTTTGATTATCTGGAAGCTCTTGGCATCTCTAAGAGCTGAGACTAGCTCCACCTGAAGTTTCCACTGCACCGTAGCTCATACTGTCTATTCTCTTTCAGTGCCATGAATCTGGACAAATTTGAGAAAGGTCCTAGGGAAATTTTTCATCCTGAGATACAAAAGGTAATGGAGAATTTTCTGCTTCCTAATTGTATAAAGTTGGTCACCGTGTTAGGGCAGAACTGACAGACCATCAGGGTTCTTAGTCTTAGATTCAGAGCAGAATTACTTAGGTAGTTTTTAAAACATCCTCATGCCGGAGGTTTAGCTCAGTGGCATAAGTGCCTGCTAGCATGGCAAACACAAGGTTATGAGTTTGATCCCCGGAACCAAAGATAAAAATTAAAAATAAAACATCCTCGAAACAGACCCTCACAGCTATGCTGAAAGTGGCTGTAGCAGATCTTAAAACCAATTAGAAATACAAACATGCCAGAGCCAGTGTGCCTTCACCACTTTACTCTGCAGATTCTTAATGCCTGCCCCCACCTCCAAGCCCAGGCCCCAGCCACAGGTACAGTGTCCCGCGGCCGACCCCTGGCACTTCCCTCTGTCTCTGGCCTCTGCACAGGAACACCCCACACCACCACCACCACCAACCCCCACCCAGCAACATGCCGAGCCCACCTCTGCTCAGCCGTCAGTCTGCTTTGCTTCCACATAGTAAAAGAGGACAAGAAGAGACATCCAGCAGCATTCTGTCATCCTCTTGCTGTTTTTTTTACCAAACAAAAGATGCTTTCATGCTTTCCCTACAGCTGTGCTTTGATTTTTCTCCATCATGAGGAGCCCTCATGAGCCTCGCCTGCCCTCTGTGCCTGAGCCGCACAGGTGAGGCTCAGTCTCTGCTCAGGGCGTTTCAGCTGCGACCAGGTTTCTGCTGAAGAAGTCCCTCAGGAGCTGTCAGTACCGGGCCTTGGGGGGTCAGGCAGGCTTCTTAGCAATCACAGCCCTGAGGATGAACAGGCGCTAAACCCACTGCGTTGCACAGGAAGTAACTTCCCCTCCAGGGAGTTATTTAAAATGTTCTTTGTTTCTGGCAACAAAACTCTAGTGAAATTTCTTGCAACCAAAATCTTTCCAGAAGCAATGTGGGATTAAACTACTTTAAGTAGCTGGAGACACCTGGATGTCTGTGTGTTTTGTCCTGCCTTTTTTTTTTTTTTTCTCCCCCCAGTACTGTGGGATCGAACCTCAGGGATAGTTAATCACTGAACTATATGCTCAGGCCATTGTTTTTTCTTTCAAAACAATGTCTTGCTAAGTTGCTCAGGCAGAACCCGAGTTACCATCCCCCTGCCTCAGCCTCCTAAGTGTTGGGATTACAGGTGTGCATCCCCATACTAAGCTGTGCCTTCCTGCTTCTATCCATCATCTTTGTTAGGATCTGACTTTCCTAACTCTATAGGGCTATATTTGAACATTTTTTTTAAATATATATGTATGGTCACTTTCACGTTCTCTTATATATAAATATATTTTTTAAAAATCAGCACCAGATCAAACTAATAGAGTCATGCCTTTGTCATATACAACACCAGTAGGACTATATGAAGAAACAGTATTGCTGGGTGTGGTGAAGCACGCTTTAGTCCCAGCACTAAAGCGAGGTGAGAGGGTCCCAAATTCAAGCCCATCCTGGGCAATTTAGCATGGCCCTGCCTCCGAATTTAGAAGGTGGGGCTGGGATGTAACTCAGTGCGCAGGCCTTGTGTTCAATCCCTAGTACTGAAGGAAGGAAGGAAAAGAAGACACAAGAAAAGGGGAAAAAATAGATGACTGACAGAAACTATACTTTCCTGGGCCAAAATTATAAACCAGGAAACAGCCAAAAGGGAATCTAACTGATAGAGACCAATTCAGGAATATTTTAAATACCTAGCAACTTACCTGGGACATTGGCAAACCAGGTCACATGGCAGAAGCACTGGTTCTGAGCAGATGAAACCTAAAACAGAAACTGCAAGATAAACACACTGACTACAGGTGACATCCATCCTGCCCCTAGGCCAAATGCGGAGACCCCAGCCCCAGAGCTCGTTGCTGACTAATGCAGCCTGACCAGGGCCGGGGCTCAGAGCTCAGTCCTGACGCTCTGAGAAGCTGGCAGGTGTGCATTTCCCCTGGCCTTTTCACTGTAGCCAGTGAGAATGAGCCACGAAAGAATAGCCCAGGCTCCTCTGAGCCTCCAGACCTCACCTGTGATTCTGAAGTAGTGAAACTGTGTCCCAGGGTGGCAGAGATCATAAACTATGCAAAGAGAGTTTTGCAATGAAATGTACATTGACACAAATACAAGTCTCCCCAGGGGTAAAACTGTTACAGTGTTAACATCACCGAAAGCCAGGATGAAGTGATCCCTGTAAGGCGTGGTCATGATCGTAACTGTCGCACTTCACTTGGCAGGACTTGCTGGTTCTGGAAGAACAAGAGGTGAGTAGCTTTGCAGAGCCCCTCGCTCCCCACCCTGCCTCCTTGTCTGTATGTGAACTTACCCCTCTTGGTTAAGTGAGACCCTCTGTGGTCTCACAGAAGCACCTTACTGAGGGGTTTTCTCAAGGGGAACTCCAGAAACAACACATATACAGTCGTATGCAAAAACAAAGCTCTTAAATCTGCTTGGAAACGTTCAGATGGCAACCTCTTGTTCAGGGTGAGTAATGAGATTTTCATTTCTATCAAGTTAAATTGACAGTCCTTTTTTTTTTGTCTTTTTGAGACTGGGTCTTGCTCTACAGTTCAGTCTGGCCTTGGGCTCACTTTGTAGCCCAGGCTGGTCTCCAACTTGCAAGGGTCCTCCTACCCCAGCCTCGTGAGTGCTAGGATTATAGAAGTGCACCACCACACCAGGTTTTAGTAACATTCTTGACATACAAGATACCAGATATATTTGCATATTTCTATTCCCTATTGTCCTTTTTTTTTAAAGACATACTGATTTTCTAAACTGGTAAACAGAGAAAAATTTGCAACTGTTATCCACACAGGAGCTGATTAAATAAATGATAATGTATGCATATTACGCCCCTCAGTAAATGACAGTTGCATTTGTCCAGCTGCTTGGTAAAATCTTTTAATGCCACTCTTTCTCTCACACCTGTATCTGACCCATCAGCACATCTCGTTGACAGTTCTTCAGAAAATATCCCAAACCCAGCACTCCTCAGCGCTTCCACCACAGCTGCGGTGGTGCCCTGACACCACCCCCATCTTCTGTCACCTGGGCTGTGCAAGCCAGATTTGTTTCTCAATTTTATTTCCCTTACTGGGGAATAGTTTGCTTGAAGTGGCAAGAGCCTCTTCTTATGATGCCTTAGAGAGGGAGAGAGGTAATCAGTTAGTTGCCTTCGGAGCACAGGCGCTCCCACTGAGTCCTGCAGCCTCTCAGCTGGGCTGCATGGGAGCATTTACCCCAAGTCTAGCTGGGGCTAGTGGTAAACCATCAGTTGCAAAGATGGGCTGGAGAAAAAGTTAATAAACAAGACTCGTGATGTTCCCAAAAAGTCAGCTAACTTGGTAAAGTGTTGTCCTTGTCCCTAAACTCATGCTTTGTGTGTTCACCATGTAGAGAGACACCCCAAGAGAGTGATGGCAACCTGTGCCGTGGCACACACAGGGCGAGGGCACCATGGGAACACAGAGTGTGCCCAGATAAGAGCACTGGAGACCATGGTATCGAGTTTTGGATAAGGCCATCCTTTCCAGTTCCAAAGATTCTTTGGGTATCACAGGGACCTTCCTTTCCTCTCATGCCTCTCTTCCCACACAAGGAAAAATACTTCCTAGCATACTGTTAATTCCCAAGAATGTGCCTGCACACTGGCTTGCAATCATGTTGAGTGAAACTTACAGCCTAACACTTTTAGGTTCTGTACAAGTAGGAGTAACAGATACAACTGTTGATACCTGCAGATTCCCTCCAGCAGATACCTCCCCTGGCATCCAGGTCTGGTCTGGCGACCTCAAGAATCTTCTTTCAAAGCTCACTTGCAGCCAGCTTAGGAAACACTGATGGTGTGTGGTTGAGTAGCTTGTTCAAATGTGACCCTTTCGGGGTCCAGGGTGCAACTCATGGGTAGAGCATGTGCTGAGTGGTGTACAGGGTCCTGGCTTCCATCCCCAGTACCAGAAAACAGCAGCTTGAAATGATCCATTCTGGACAGGTACCCAAAATCAAACTCTCCCTCCTAAAGTGTGACGTAACTCATATTGACCGATACCTTAATTTCTATAAATAGACTGAAGCTCTGTTAGCCATGAGTATTACCTACATGAGACCCTATATGTAGGTTTAAAAACTTAAAAGGGTATTGCAACACTAGTCTTTCTGGAATCTTCTCCTGAATCCAGAGGTTCTATCTGTAAACTGGAACTTTTGAGAGTAGTTATTCAAAGACATCAGGACAGCAGACAGAACAGATTCAGGCCAGGGCTGCCTTGGCAAACCTGGACACGTCCCTGTCTGTAAGTGACATGGAAGATCTGACCTGTGGGTACACAAGTATTTTAAATACTGTCTTTCTGACCCTGCCCAGCAGTCTTTTCAGCTCTTCAGCCTGACCCCAGCACCATGGGATGAAGACTTAACCCTTACAACACTGGTTTTCCAGGGTCTCCATCTGAAGCAAGGGAGATCCTCTGCAAGGACACCCATAGTACAGTGCCAGTTTCAGAACAGTCCCATAGAGTTTGGAAAAGCTTTGGCCAGTGTTCAGGTGGCAGTCAGCCCCATCTCTGCTGAGAGCTGTCAGCTCTGCTCACCTCAGACACGTCCAGAGAAGATTGTGCCATAATACTAGCTAGAGGTGGAGTAGTTCCCACCAGCCCCGGACGGCTGTGCACTCAGTACCAGCTGGGGAGAGGCTCTCATTCCCTGCCTTTCACTTACATTTCTGTAAATGAAAATGCGGGCTCTGTGGGCTGGAGCCCTAATCTGCTGTTTGTTCATCCCTCACAGCTCTGATAAGTGACCTGGTCCTTTTGTCTTGGACTTGGTGGCAGTCAGGTCAGTCGGGCCTGATTGTGATCTTCTGACCACATCTTCATTTGTCCTTTTAGTGTAGTGGTTCTCAAAGCAGGGTCCCTGGGAATCTATTAAACACAGACTCAGGTCCCAGTATGAACCTGCCAAACGGGAAACCCTGGAGAAGGACCCAGCTGTCTGTAGAGTCCCGTAGGGGATCCTGAGGTCTGTTCAGCATGGAGGAGCACTGTTTCAGGCCCTGCAGGGTTATTCCAAGAAGGTCATCCTTTAGATCCCCCTGGATTGTTTGTGGATGCTTTTGAATAAACCCCCAAGAATGGGAGAGGTGCCAGCATCTAGGAGATAAGTAATTGTTTAAAAAAAAGTGATAAATTACAGGAACCAGTGGGTACAAATTCTTGACAAAATTGTAAGGAATTAAAACCCAGTTTGTGAGGAAGAAGTGGTTACTCAGAGATCACAAATGAATGGTTTCTGGCCAGTATTGTTTCTGTTGTCATTTGTTGTACACACAGTCACTGGCACCATGAATATTTGTTCATCTGCAAGGTCCCTGGTACCCATGGCCAGCACTGTGGATTCAGTAAAACATGTGTGACGCCTCCTTCAGGGGATCTGAAAGTTCCAGGAAGTGCTGCAAGGAGAGCAAATGAGTGGTCTGGTAGAAGGTGACCATGGCTTTACATCTGAGCTGTCAGGAAAGCCTTGCTGGAAGTTGCCAATGGAGCTGAGATCTGTGTCATGGGGAAAAGCATCTGTCCCAGGTGCTGGGGAAAGTTCTGGCAAAGTCAGCTGGAAGCGTCCGCTTTCCTTCCTCCAGAGAAGTCTACTTTTGCTCATGACTGGGTGTCCATCTCCAGGGTATGTTGGGAACAGAAAACTATTAAAAAGCACAGACTCTAGAACTTTCAGATTCTTAATTCTCCTGAGTCCAGTTTTCCGGAACCCTGACCTGCTGTGACCTCCCTCCGATGGTGCATTGGCCCAGGCCCTGAGCACTCTGTCCCTGGTTTGTCCCAACCCACTAATCACCAGGAGCCACCCCACACACACACACCTGCTGGTGAATCAAACATCCTCATGGAGGTGGATTCTCTTTCAACAGTGGATTTCTTTTTACTATGAAACACTGCAAGCATGCAAAAAAATTTTTTACAGTATAGGGAATAATACAGTAAAAATCTATAAACCCATACTACCCATCTTAAAAAGGAGTAAGCATGCAGTTGAGATGTTTCTCACTCTCTGGCCCTGTCCCTTTCCCATCTCTTCCCTATCCTAATCAGTACCTCAGGTTCAAGGTTTGACATTGCCACAGGTCCGGGTCTATTCATCTGGCAAAGCTGAAGGTAGTAGACTGCCCATTTGTACTAAATACTGCTTGCTTGACTTGCTCTTTTTATGTTTTAATTTTTCCACATCTGCTTTGCGACCTATTCAGATTAAATATCTTTAGGAATTGAGGAAAATGAGCATTTAGTGTAAGTTGCCTACAGTTTCCATTTCTGTTTCTAAAAGAGTCCACAAGACATCAGCCTAAGATTGTTAAATTCGGCTTTGAATCACAATTAGCTCTCCTTTGCTGGCTGGGATTTGGGCTTGTTGATGGGTAGATAAGAACAGATCCCATGGTTGCTGTGACGATTTGCCTGCCGCACTGTATTGTCCCAGAATAGACCTCAAAGCTCACAGATGCCATTAGTAATGAGATTACAAATGAACAAGCTCAAAAAAGCATATCATTTTATCTGTAAGCCATAAAAACCTACTAATATAAAGGAATGAGGTGGGCATGGTGGCTCATACCTATAATCTGAGCTACATGGGAGGGAGAGGTGGGAAGACTGCAAATCGGAGGCCAGTCTGAATGATTTAGTGAGACCTCACCTCAAAATAAATAATAAAGGAAACCAGACATGGTGGTGCATACCTGTAATCCCAGCACTCAGGAGGCCGAGGCAGGAGGATTGCTGCAAGTTAGAGACTAGTTTGGGCTACAAAGTGAGCTCAAGACCAGCATGAACTGCATAGGCAGACCCTGTCTCAAAATGACAAATAAATAAATAAATAATAAAAGAATGATCGTTAAAATTGATTAACACTGGAATCCCCCAAGCATCCATTCTAGTTACTACGGTGGTCCTGATTAATGAACAGCATATCTCATAACTGTGTTTGCTTTGATGGTAAAATTAACTTTTGATGGTGAAATTCTCTTTTGTTTTCTATTTAAAGGGCTCTGTGAATTTCAAATTTGGGGTTCTTTTTGCCAAAGATGGACAGCTTACTGATGATGAGATGTTCAGCAATGGTGAGTGGGCGCTTCCTCCTCTCTGCTGACAGAAACCACATCCTGTCCTGTATTTTTCATTCAAAATTGAACTGCTTTGCCAGGCATGGTACCACATGCATGTCAGTTTAGCACTCAGGAGGCTGAGACAGGAGGATCACCACAAGTTCAAGGCCAGCCTGGACTGCATACCAATACCCCTGTCTCTCTACCACCCACCAAAATTGAACTCATCTATTGAGCTGGAATTTTAATTCAAGGAGACATTTTCACAAAACTTCAGGGTAAATTTTGTAGGGCATTTTGGTTTCATTTATCTGGAAAATATTTACTGATCATCTAATTTCTGCCAGTCTCCAGGCACTAGAACATACAGCCTAAAGGAAAAAGCACATGAACATGGAAATCAGTGAGAAATTTTTCCTGTGATTATTTTGGTTGGGAGAATCATAACACAGTGTCCTCTTCATGATCCATCACATGTGTCATGTTCAATACCTATTTACAGTTCATGGAGGCAGTAATAACATTTTTACTCCACTTTACTAAGTGCCTGGGTCCCTAGGCTGGTATTTTCCTTCCCTTCAATTCCTGAGAATTGTGAAGCGCCCTCCTGTCTCCAAGAAGGAAGTGGGACTTCATGTTCTTCCCTACCACACACGTCAGTAGTGTCTAATTTTCAAGTGCAAGATCTCAGTGCATAGATAGGAAACAAGGCCTTATTGACAGTCACACATTTTTCCTGCTCTACCTCTTCCCACAGAAATTGGAAGCGAAACTTTTCAAAAATTTTTAAATCTCCTGGGTGACACAGTCACACTAAAGGGCTGGACAGGCTACCGCGGCGGCCTGGACACCAAAAGTAAGCTTGTCTCTTGATTTGTTCTGTTACTGTTGGTAGAATGTGTTAGTTGGCCTGAGCTGTGCTTGTATTTATACTCAAGATGGGGCAGAGATGGACCAGAGACAACTGGAGGGAAGCTGAGCTCCACACCCAGTCTGACAGGAGTCACTGGACACGTGGACCCTCAGAGCCCTAGGAGGTGGCAGGACTCCCTGCAACCATAGTCACGTGCTGCCTGACGCCATTTCCACATCCAGCGGCAGCGTCATGAAATTGTATTGCCTTGTGACACTGAAGATATCAGTACCCTCTGACATCACATGATACAATCACCTAACAGCTCAGTGATTCTCCGCAGTTGTCTCTGTCATTCAGCAGTGCCTGGCCATACTTAGCATTGAGCACTGACCATGCTGGGCTCTGGGGACACATAGTGGATAAACCAGCATGGTCCCTGCCTCTCTAGAAGCCTGGAATCCACTGGACAACATAGATACTAAACAGATAGTTATCAGCTGGTTTATCACGGGGTGCTCTCAGGAGTTAGGAAGTGCAGAGCACCATGGGGGCGTCTTGCCGAATCTGGAGGCGTAGAGAAGGCAGTGAAGTTCCAGACAGGAGGGAGGGGGTGACAAATAGGAGCAGTGAGAGTGAGAGAAGCGAATGCCAAGCAGAGTTAACATCTACAAAGTCCGTGAGACAAGAAAGACCCTGGAAATACCTTGATAGCTGGGGGAGCAGAGGATCCAGGAAGGAAGCCCTGCAGACTGGAGAAGGGGAGCAGAGGAGACGCTGCAGGGATTTGAGGTCACACTGGTGTCATTATGTAATGGGGCCAGGGGTCATTATGTAGTTGGTGCCTTGGGCATGGAAAGAGCAGGAAGAGGGACCAGGGAGACCCAGCTGCCTCAGGCAGGAGGTGCTGAGCTCCGTGGCTCGGGAGCAGGCTGGCAGGGAAAGAGTGGGCTAGTTCGACGGCCCTTTCCAGGGCAGAGGACGCAGGACCTGTGCTAATCAAGAATGGGGTTGCAGAGGAGAAGGGACCCAACACAGCACCAGCGCACTGGGCCTGGCGTAGCTGGCAGGTGGTGGCGCCAGCAGTGAGATGAGAGTATTTAAGGGAAGCATTTGGGTGTTGGGGCCTGCGAGGCAGAGGCAGAGACAGATGAGGCCTCAGGTTCAGACTGGGAATCACCTCTGCCATCTGGTCTCTGTGTAGCATTTCTAGCTATTCCTGTGTTTCTACTCTTCCTTTTTTTTTTTTTTTTTTTTCCCATCAGTCGGGCAATGACATGAGGCTCCTTTGACCCAGATGTGACAGGCTTCAAACCCAGGTGCCCCTCCCTACTCTCAGGAGCCTCTCTCCCAAAACCCACATTAACCTCATTTCATAGATTCTGAGTTGGAAGTAGTGTGTAAGAACTATACCGGAAGCAGGTTCCCTGATGAGCATAGGGGTGGGCTGGTTCCTCTCAGTCTCTGTGTGCATGGGGTGAATCCTAGGCACCTGCACGCTCATCACCAGTGGCCACCGCCAGCCTCCAAAATGGGATCCTGGCTGCTGCCCATGATTTGCACTTTGAAGGCTTCCTAACATCCCTGGGAGTTAGATGCTACTTTTATCTCCACTTTGAAATTAAGAAACTGAGGCCCAGAGAATGGTGAGGTGACTTGCCAAAAAAAAGTAATAATTTAAAATAATACAATAAAAGAGCCCTTAAGCTTTAAAAAAGAACAGTAACATAGCTAATGAGACTTGAGTCCAAGACTGCCAAACTCCAAAGCCCATGCTTTACTTCCGGCACAGTTCCGCTGGCAACAGCACTTCCTTTCTCTTTGGGAACAGAGCAGTCATGTCATCCTGTGCACCCACAGCAACTGGGAGTCAGGGAATTAACGTATGCTCTCCTCCTTAGCCCAGGCATCTGAGCTGTCTTCTGAGGCCAGCCATGAATCTGACAGAGAGCAAGTCTGGAAAGAGAGGCGAGATCTGTCCACATAGAATAGTAGGAACCCTGCAGGAAGTGGAGCATTAACACTTAGGCAATCTTCTATTGCTTCTCCTTGGGTGGATAATCTAGCAAGATCTTTGAAAATACACTGTGTACTGTATTTCCCTCATCTGCAAACAAAAGCTATTTCCGTATGACCTCAGAATTCTGTCTGTTCACCAAATGGCCACTTGTATCTTACAGATGACACCACAGGAATACATTCAGTCTATACTGTGTACCAAGGGCATGAGATCATGTTTCACGTTTCCACCATGTTGCCATATTCCAAAGAGAACAAGCAACAGGTAGGTGTGAACACTGGCTCTTGCGGATAGAAATCATCCACAGTAACCAATGGGGAGAGAACATCATAATGATCTCATTATGAGACTGTGCATTGCTCTATGAGCTGAATTCTAGCTACCAGTGTGGGGACCATTTTTATAGTCTGTATACATCAATTGTCAACAAATCTTATGAAGCTCTATTTTCCCTAATGCTGTCTATCGCATGAAGAAATAAAGGATCAGGGTAATAATGTGCATATGTGTACATGAACATGTGTATGTGGGAATTGTCGACTTACATCAGGCCATGTTATGTTGCTATAACAAAATGCCCAAGGCTGGGTACTCTATAAAGAAAAGGTTTGTTCAGTTAACAGTTGTGTAGACTCAGGAGTATGGTGCTAGTATCTGCTCAACTCTGCAGAAGGCCTTGGGTTCAATGGTATCACAGTGGCTGGTGCAGGTGAATCTGCACAGCAAGACAGGGCAAATGAGATTCAGCAGGAACATCATGCTCAGCTGTAACAGCTTGCTTTTGCAGGGCCTGAGAGAGCAACAATGGACTCCCATGAGGAAAGCATTAATACCCCTTAGAGACTTCCTCACCTCCCACTGAACCCCCCTCTTGACAGCACCACACTAAACACCCAGCTTCCAGCACTGGACTCCTGGGGCCTGCTCAGCCATAGCACCAGACTCCCCAAGACTGTTTTATATGTGTCGCCTATCTCAGTGACTTTTTCAACGCACCTTCTATATTGTAAGAATGAAACTCCAGGACATAAAATAAGTGGCTCCTACACAGTGGTTGATGTGCATTGTTGTTCAGGTCAGCACAGATGGTTGACACCAAGTGTCTGTGTGGGCTGCGCCATCCTGGAAAATCCCTGGAGTACCTGGCTCCCTCTTCAGTCTGGCTCTTCGCAGGGGAAAATCTTCCCACTTGGTGGCATTTACGTGCTTCTGGCTTTTGAGGGATTTGGGGATTTCCATTTAGACTTTTATGAGATTTTTTACACATGGATAGCATCTGAATAAATAAATGTCACTAACATGAATGGACAATTCAGCAAATATTGGTGTGAAATAGGAACCTAGAGAGAGTGCATGTGAGGGATGAGGATGTGCAGATCCTGTTTCAACAAGGCAGAAACACACAAAGCACACTTATGGGCCAGGATACCATGCTGGGATGTGGAGATGCTTTGGGGACATGGGATGGGGCAGGAAGAGCCAGTGCCATCTGGAGGTGTAAGGGCTGGAATAAGGAACTGGTAGGCTTTCCAGGAGGTTGTGGAGACCCATCGGAAGCCTCGAGTCTGTTCCAGTTACCGAAGGAGAACTCAGTGAAGGAGAGGCTGGGGCAGGAAGTATGTAGGCCCAGGAGGACCAGAAGCGGCTAGGTGGCACACACATTGGGCAGGCATCCTCTGTATGGGTAAGAGCACCGGTATTGCTGCTGCCAGACCTCACCTCCTGTCAAGTTCGAGGGCTCTTGGGATCCAGTGGAGAAGGGAGACTACACTGGTCTTCCCAATCATTGTGAATTTGGTTGACTTCTATCATTTAATATCATAAAAAAAACTGCCATTAAACTATTTTATAACCCAACCCCAGCCTTTTCAGCACCGTACATTTATCAAAATTGTCCGTGCCCCATGGCATATGGGGCATTAATCAGAGGGACCAGAGGGACAAACATGCCAGTTTAGCCTCTCTATTCAGAAGTCTTTCTGTTCGAGAGGCTTGCTAGTGACCTTATCTGTTTAGGGAACCCCTCAGCATAACAAGGTGCAACAGCAGCGTTCCCAGGGCACTGAGCTACTCCCAGATGGCCCTGCTATGCTCAATACCTGGGCTAGCGTGGACTCCCTTGGCCCAGCATTAGTAGATAAGAGAAAATTAAAGTTATAAAACTTCTGTTGACTATCAGAAAAATAATTCAGGTGAGAAGAAAGACAAAGAAATGATAATGAACTCTTACAGTGCTTAAGAGGTCACCTGGGGAAGGACCTCCTTCCAGCTCCATTTTCTTGGGAACCTGAGATAACTGGCAAAAAGTTAGAGGCCAGCCTGAGTCCTACAATCTTGTTGGCTTTCTGACCAGCTTGCATCTGGAGCGTTCATGGAACAGTCCTGGCTGCACCCCAGGTGTGCTGTAAACAAGCAGGCTTTCACAAGATTCTGCAAACTTCTGGTTTTGTAGGTTATGATATGACGGTAACTTCTTCAGTCCCGTCTTTCCAAAGAGACCAGAGGGGCCAAAAGAGAGGTGTCACTGTCAGCCTCTCTAGGGCCTCATCTTCCTGATGCCCTTGCAGGGTCAGCACTGCTGACATCCCAACTCCACACACTGCAGACTCCCACACAGTGCTTAGTTCCAGAGGAAGGCACAGGCTCAGCCAGCCTTGAGCCAGATGGGCATACCTAGTGCACACACTGCCACGCCCGTGACTCCTGTCTTCCCACACTCCCTGACTCCCTGGGCCTCCTCCGCCTCTTGACTTTAGTCCTTCAATGTGCCAGTGATGGGTAGCCTGACCTCCCTCCCTGGGCTGAGCACCTCCACCCTCAGGCAGCCAGGACTGAGCTCCAGGCCTCTCCTCCCAACCACTCCTCCCAGGCTTCCACCTCCACTGAGGTCTCTTCTGCTCCTCCTGTTACCAGGCAGGGTGTAGAATCCTTCATAGCTCTTCTCTCTGTTATCCCATATCCAACCTGTCAGGAAATCTACTGGCTCTGCCTTCAAAATATGTCTAAAGTCAGATCACCTGTCACACTTCCTGGAGCGACCGACACCTCTCAAATGGATTATGTGAGTGGTAGCTTTCCTCTGGCCTCTGCTATTCCTCTGTCCCCTGACAGTCAGCAGCAGGGGTGAGCCTTTCAAATGCAGTCCTTCCTGACCTCCACCGCCCCGCTTTGCTCAGGTGCAAACCAGCATCCTGAGCTGGCCTTGCACAACCCGCCACCGCTCTTCTCATCTGCTGTGTCCCCACCACATGGGCCTGCCTCCATTCCTCTGTCACAGGCCCCTGGGCCTTGGAGTGCCCTTCTGGCTGCTGGGAGCTCTCCCCTACACCTCCACCGCTGACTGCTCATGTGTAAACTCGGCGCCGTGCCACCGCCCGCTGCCCTCGGCCTGCTCTCCTTTTCTGGAGCAGTTATTCCCTTTGAGCACCATGCAGATAAGTTCGTGGACCTGTTTGTTCTGCTTCCTGTATATTCTTTGCACCCTGCCACTGGAGTATAAGTGAAGGCAGGATTTCTTGTCTTTGTTCCTGGCATAGAATAGCAGCAAAGTAATATTTTTTAAATATATAAAAGACCATTGAAATGCAACTCATATGCCATGTAATTTACCCTTTAAATGACCAAGAGATTTTAGTGCTTTCACAAGATTTTCTAATTATCACAGTCAATTTTAGAACATTTTCATTACAGCAAAGATAAGCAACCTTCCCTTCCCTTCCCTTACCTCTCTCTTTCCGGTCTGTCTTAGTGACCATGAATCTGCTTTCTCTCGGTGATGATTTCCCTGTTCTGGACGTTTTTTATAAATGACATCATATGATATATGACCTTTTCTAACTGGCTTTCTCCGATTAGCATTTTTTCAGAGTTCATCAATATGATAGTGTTTCATTTCTTTTACTTGCTGAACAATTGCCCATTGTATGGATATAAGCTACATTCTGTTTATCCATTTTTCAGTCATTTTTATTGTAGTAAAATACATCATGTAAAATCTACCATTTTAATCAATGCGACACATACAGATCAGTGGCAGAGGATCCGTTTGCATCGCTAAGTACCCATCCCCACTGTCCCCTCCAGGACTTCTGACTTCCTCAGCTGGAAGCCCTGTGCCCACTGAACGATGGCTCCCCATTTTCCCTCCTGCAGCCTGACAGCCACCATTCAACTTTCTGTGATCTTTATGACTTGATGTTCCTCACATCAGTGGAATAATGCGGTAGTTTTCCTTTCGTGTCTGGCTTACTTGACTGAACAGAGTGTCCTCAGGGTTCATCCATATGGGAGCTTGTTTCTGGATTTCATTCCTTTTTAGGGATGAATAATATTCCATTGCACACATACACCACATTTTCTTTATCCGTTCATCTGTTGGTGGATATGGGACTTTTTCTGCCTTTTGGCTGTTGTGGCTAGTATTGCTGTGACCGTGGATGGTACACAGATGGTGACTCCTTGCTCTCAGTTCCTTGGGGTATACTGCTGGTAAAGCTGTGTTTCACACTTTGAGGAACTGCCGTGCCCTTGTCCATAGCAGCTGTGCCATTTTACACTCCCGCCAGCAATGCCCAAGGGCCTCAGTCTCTCATGGTGCTCACCAGTGCTTCATTATTTTGGATAGCTGTTTGAGTGGCTGTGCAGAGCTATCTCATTTTGGCTTGCATTTCACCACTCATTAGTGATTTTAAGTACCTTTTTTGTGTATATTGTCCATTTACATGTCTTTCTTTGGAAAAAAGTGTATTTTGCCCTGCTGTAATAATATTTTGTTGCTGAGTAGCAGAGTTTATAGATTCTAGCTATAAACCCCTTATCAAATACAAGCTTTGCAGGTGCTTTCTCCCACTTTCCACTGGGCTGTCTTTTCACTCTGGTGATAGTGTCCTTTGATGCCTCAAAGTTTTAAATTTTGATGGAGTCCAATTTTTTGTTATTATGTGTGTTTTTTATTTCTTGATTACTGAAGAAATCAGTACCAACAATAAATACTATTTTTTTTAATTTAATGGAATTGAAATTATTTGAAGCTCTATAAACCTTAATTTCTTCACTGGCAAATCGGGAATGATTCCCTTGATTCCTATATGAATCAGTCAGGGATCTGCTCTGCAAGACTTATGGGCAGAATAGAGACTGGAGGGCAAGGACAGAAAACAGCCCTGTGCAAAACAAAAAGGTAGAAACCCCATAAGAATGTCTCAGAGCCGGGATATAGCTGAGCAGCACAAGTGCCTGCCTGGCAAGCACAGTGTCCTAAGTTCAATTCCTGGTTTTAAAAAAAAATCTGTATTTACATAGGAATGGCATCAGAAAAGTGCTGTGGGCATTGAGGGGCAAAAAAGATGACATTTGAAAGGTCAGGGAGACCTCCTAGAGACCTCCTGTGCAAGCCTGTTTGTCTGGGCTTGCACAGATGGCTAGGTTTGAGATACTTGCCTAGTCAGAAACTAGGCAAAGTGAGTTGGGTAAGGAAGGCCCCTCTTGGCTTACTTCTTGCTATGTAACAAACCACTCCAGAACTCACCACCTGAGTTCACTCAACTCCTGATTGCTCATGGTTCTGTGGCTGACTGGTTTCAGCCAGCAGCTTCCACTAGTCTCCATGAGTTGTAACCACCTGGCCAGTGAGCTGGATGAGGATACCTGCCCTGTCCCTGCTCCGTGCAGTGTCAGGGTCTCCCAGTGGTCTTCTCTCCCCTCTCTGCTGCACAAGGGCTGACTTCTGACATGGGGCACATGTCCTGAGAGAGAGGTGATGGAAACTGCCAGTGCTTTTAAAGGCTGGGCTGGGCGCTGGTCTAGGGTGAACTTTGCTACAGTTTGTTCACTGCTGCAGTATTCAGTCGGTAGTAATATTCAAGGTCACAGCACATGAACCCCACCTTCCAGTGAAAGGTGTGACCAAGAGTACCCATCATTAGTCTGCCATGTCCGGAACTTGGACACCAGGGATCCAGAGGAGTGCCAAGTCATTGCATTTGAGCAGACAAGCACAGGCCAGGAATAAGGTCAGCAAACTGTGACCCGTGGGCCACAGCCAACCATGCCTGCTTCTTCATGCTTTGTCTGAGGCTATCTCTGCACTCTGGGAGCAGTTATAGAAAGACCACGTGGTTTGCAAAGCTAGAAATACTCTCCATCCGGCCCTTATAGAAAAGTGTGTTGACCATAGATCTAGATCATTTTGGAAAGGTCAGCAGGAGTTAAACTAGACAGGACCATTTCTCACCAAGTGTATGCTTCAGAGTTAACTGGGGCAGGCTGGGGATGCAGCTCAAAGGCAGAGTGCTTGCCTAGTACGAGTTATGAGGTGGAAGGAGGGGAAGGAAGAAGCCGGCAGGAACTGGCTAAGGTGTTTATAAAAATGCACCTTTGAGTGCCCTCCCAGGAATTCTCCTGCTCACCTCCTATTAAATGCAGATCAAGGGATAATACAGGCATAGTAGTATTGGAAGAGAATGGAGGCTATCCAGGAGGCTCTAGAGTCAAAGAAAGGCAAGTTCAAATTGGGAGAGGGCTGGGAGAGCCAAGACGGCTGGTAAAACATGGGAGGCAGAAAGCCAAGGACATCTGAAGATCAGAGTTCTGCAGGCTTTGTGGTGTGTCATACCGTTATGATTTTTAACTCCATGTTTGATGATCTCAGCAATGTCATTTATGCTCATCACAGGTGGAAAGGAAGCGCCACATTGGAAACGATATTGTCACCATCGTGTTCCAGGAAGGAGAGGAATCTTCTCCTGCCTTTAAGCCTTCCATGATCCGCTCCCATTTTACACGTATCCTGGGCCTCCGCAAATGCTCCAGTTTCGCAGCCTCGTTGGACTTAAGATGACCATCATGACCCACATGCTATACCTAACATTTTTGTGTTACTAGAGCCTGAGACCCGCTGCTTTAGAATTTTTGCTGTTTCCTAATAATTGATAATAATTTCCTAATTATTGCATGTTTCCCTGTTCCTCCGTCTGTCCATTCGAGTAGTAAATGGATTAACTGTCAGAAAATTCTCCACTTCCGAAATATCTTGCTACCTGTGAACTGAGGGGAACTTCCTACCATCTATCAGTAATCAATGAATTAAAGGAATGGAAGGTAGTGAATGGATCCTCAGAGAAATTTGCTTTAGTTATAAAAATTTCTAAGTTAAACTAAATAGCCAAGCCAGGTGTGGTGGTACGTGCCTGTAATCCCAGCACTCAGGAGGCTGAGACAGAAGGATGGCTATGAGTTCAAGGCCAGCCTGGACTCCTGGACTACATAGCAAGACCTGTCTCAAAAAACAAATAAATAAATTTTTTTAAAAATAGAAAATCAAAATATTTTGTCCTGCTTGAACCTAAACCCTGATAATAGCTGCTACATAACCTCCTCTTGAGTTTTGAAAATTGATAGACCAGGAGATTTCTATTTACTTCGCCTAATCCCTGTTCATCCAGCAAATTCCCAGGATGGGGCTGAAGTTCCCTGTAGGATCAGCTCAGCCAGACCCAGAGGCAGAACCCAAAGGTGGTGGCTCCAGAGGTTTTCTGCAACAGGCATTTTCAAAATCAGTTCTCATCTAGTTACTCATATTCCCCAGACACCCACTGAAAATGCTTGGAGAGAGGAGCCTGTGACACATGCATTGGAAATGAATTGCTGTCTGTACTTTGATTTGCTCATTATAGCCTAACAATTTAGCATGTAAGTATTGAAAAGCTAAGATTGCCGAATGTCTTCCATGAGTCTAGGAAAGAAAATGGATATGCACCTCCACCTGAACTCTGATTTTCTTCCTTCTCACCTGCCTGAGCACCATCTCCCCTGCTTGCTTGATTGAAGACTGACGAAGTTTCCTCTTTCTTGCTGCAGTTCTTAGGACAGAAAGCTTAACCTCTCCAAGTGCAGTGCAGGAGAAGCGAGGTGATTTTGTGGCTGAGAAGTGGCCATTCTCTTTTAGGGTTTCCCTTACTCGAAGGTTTTATGTAGGGTTTGGCACATCTGTTTCTGGAAAGGGAAGAGAGTGTAGTTATCCGTGGGGATCCATTCTGCTGAGCCCCCGAGTGGGAACACGGAGGACCGAGGGCCTCAGAGCTCTGTAAAGCCAGCTGGACTCAGGAGATGGCGGGGAAGGGAAGAGTGGGGAAGGATGGCTGCTGAGAATGATTGTGCTGTTTTATTTTTTATCTTTTTAAGACCTTTAATGAGACATGATTCATATGCTATATAATAGTGTGTGCATATGCACACATGTGTACATAGTGCTAGAGACAGCCAGTGACTCACACATGCTAGGCACACAGTATACCCAGCTACACCCGCAGCAATCATGCTATTCTGGACTTAGCAGGCTGTAGCCCAAGCAGAGAAGACTTTGCTTAGAAGCCACCAGCAGCCACATCAGCTTGTTCTGTTTTGTTTTGTCTACCAAAGCCAGAAGGAGTGAGAGAGAAGGTGTATGGTGGCAACATTTAAATTTGCTTTCCTTCTCAAAATGTGTGAGATGAAATATGTGACTAATTTCATGTTGAGCTTTTGTTTGTATTTCCAGGCAAGAGAATTGCTCTTTTTGCTCTGTTGGCAGCTTCGTTATTTAGTGCCTGTCTTCGTGTTGCTCTTCTGACAGCTGCGGAGATTTATCCATTCCCAGCAGAAGCACACCCAGACACGAACCCTAGTTACAGTACACTCACATGCACCTTCCTGGCCTGTCTAAAGAAGTTAAGCTTCTGGGGCCGGGGATGTGGCTCAGCGGTGCGGCGCCTACCTGGCAAGCACGAGGCCCTGAGTTTGGTTCCTGGTACCAAAAAAGAAAATAGTAAAAAAAAAAAAAAAATAAGAAGTTAAGCTTCTGTCCCAGCCAAGAGAGACAGGTGTCCTTAACTAACGGCCAAAATAATTCTGCACAGGGTTTTTGAAGCATAAGCTGTCCATTGTGAGCACCAGTTGTTGATTGATTTCCTTGACCATTGGCACAGATATCTTTGCCTTAGTAAGATATGACCAACAAAATGACAATTACAGGTGGGTGATGGCCTTATCTTACTCTTGTTCCAGTCCTGCTGTTAACATGTTAATTTGGCATTGATTGTGTGAGACTTGGTATACACTTGTTGACTAATTTACTACAAGTGCGCTCACCTTAGCAAACGTTCTTCAGGGCCACCTCTCTGCAGGAAAGATTTGCTTCACCAGGGTCAGGGTTAGTTTGTTACTTTTTCTACTTTATGTGGGGCAAGTTTGACATGTGTGATCCTGGCTCTCTTTCCTGAGCCTCCGCCTTCACTTACTCTTCTGTTCTGAAAAATTAATCTGTCTAATGGTGTCACGATGTTGTGAAAAGACTTACCAAATAGATTTTGGGTTTGAATTCAAGCTCTGTCACTGCCTGATTTTGAGGCTTTGCAGAAGTGTTTGTCTCCTCAGAGCCTTAGGCCTTGTGTAGAATGTAGGTGACGCTGCCCACCTGACAGCTTTGGTGAGAATCAGTCAATGCCAAGGCATAACATACCAAGTGCGATGTGGGCAGTGGCAGCCTTGTCTGTAAACTAGGGAGTCAGACCACAGAGGCCTCAGGGTACTCAGCCTCCACCCTAGAAGTGCACTGGCTGAACTGGAAAAGAGGCTCGGAGGGTGGCCTGGGGTCCTGATGTGGGATTCCTATTCCTAACACACCACATAGTCTGCTATTCAGAATGACAGGCAAAATATCGGACACCTTTCAACAAAAACCAACTAATTCTGGAATGCTCTCTACCTAGGCTGAAAATATTTTCAGAAGAAAGTGTACCACTCTTTGGTCCACCCTTGCCATCCCCACCGGTGTTTACAGACCACCAGGAATTCAGGGACTTTTTGCTAGTGAAATGTAAGTCTCCACTTGGAAATGTTTCTGTGACTTATTCCGTGTCAGAATGCATTTCTTCATATTCCCCTGGGGCACTGCCTGAGACAGGGTCGCTGTTGAAGCAATTTGTGTTCTGTCAGTTCTCAACCCAACACATACTCTGTTTTCTGATGGTGGCTTGCGGGTGTCCTCCTGAGTCCTCATGCTCCCCTGCCTCATCCTGCCCACCTGCCTTGCATTTTTCCCCTTACCCTCTCACAGCAATGGGGACCCTAAACTGACCTTTCTGCCCTGGGTTCTGATGCAGCCGTCCTGAGTCTCTGCACATGTGCATATCCAGGTCTTCATCGGAGTGGGACGAGGTGGGGAAAGGGTGGTTAGGAAGCAGGCTCAGGGATGGTGAGAGCTGGGGGGGCAGGGGCACATGGATGACACAGAGACAGAATGTGCATGGGAGCCCACTTGCCGCAGGCCTCCGTAGCTTCCCTGTGATACCCAGTGCCTGACTCTGAGCCCCTGTCTTCTGAGCACAGAGCCCTGCTACACCCTGCCCAGAGTGCCCTTGGTTAGTCTGTCTGAAGGCATAAAGAAGGGCTGCCTCCTTGGTGATCAGAAACAAGTCACTCGGTGTCATCTGTGGAGGCTCTTTGCAGCGGCCCAGCCTGTCAGCCCCAAGGTCGTGGCAGTCTCAGTCCATGCCCTCTGTGCAGAGACTGGTTTCAGCCTTCTGCCAGGCATGCTGGGCACTTCATCTACTTTGCTAGCTGCCTCCCTCTCCTCCCACCTGCATAGAGTCTGCCTATGTCACTGTTGCCATGTGGTTTGGGAGCATTTGGAAAACCTCTTGTCCTCTGCTCTGAGTCTGTCTTGATCATCTGGTCCACAGGTGGCTCTGAGTCCAGGGCCTTACAGAATTCTTCACAGGCACCTGCTCCTCCTCTTCTGGTCCTAATGCTGCTGTAGGACTGGCCAAGGCCAATCCTGCAGGCCAGGGCGAGACAGACTTGTGCTGTCCCTCTTTTGCCTTTTCTCCCTGCCTGTCCTTCACAGCCCTGCAAGTGCATCCTCTCTTGACAACCATGGAATGCTCCTGTGTCTCTCTACCCTTGCATTTGACCCCTCGAAGGAATATATGTCCCTTAACTACAGGCTCAGCCAAGCCACTCGATTACCACTCTTCCCTACAGTCCTGGGCAGAGGTCTCCATTTGCTCCCCACCCTCATCCTAGAGAATGAAGCTGTGAGGAGCCCCTTGACTGAGGCCCCCTCTGCTTTTCCACTCGCCCGCAGAGTATCACCTCCTGTAGAGGCCTCTCCTGACATTGGGAGCAGCACATGCTGAAAACCACATGCAGAAGAGAATGAGTTTGTTTCTTCTTTTTCACTGCCTGTGCCCCTTATTTCAAATGCTGGGTCTCATACTCAGGTGCCTGGAGAGGTGGGGAGGGGAGGAGTGAGTGAGAAGTGTGGGCAAAGAAAAAAGTCTGGAGCTCAGCTAGGTGCTGCCTTTCAGGCACATGACCCCAGGGTTGGCAAATAGGCTGTTTCCAAAACAACCTTAGAAATTCTCTGTGAAATTGCCTGAGTCTTAAGACTGTGGGGTCCTGGGCTGGGGATTCAGCTCAGTGGTGGAAGTGCCTGCCTGGCAAGCACAAGATCATGAATTCAATCCCCAGTACCAAAAAAACAAAAAACCCTCGAAGTCCTTCTGGTTCAAGTCCAGAGGATCAGATAGAAAGCAAGAAACAAAGCTTGGGCAACAGAGAACAGGTACAGGAGCTGGCAGCCGAGAGAGCCTTGGAAGCCGGGGGCTCTGGCCCAGTGCAGTGGTCCTTGAAGCCCAGTTAGTCAGAGGGACACCTGGCAACACTGGGGACAGATGCAGCTCACCAGCAGAATCCACCCATTTCGATGGAGCCAGACTCAGAGTGACTTGTCAGCACCCTCCGAGACCCGGGGTGAAGGGAAGCCAGAGTCCATTGGTTTAATTCAGAGAGCGAGAGGTGCACAGATTGGGAGACCAGGCTGCAGGGACGCAGTGGGAAAAGCAGAGGGTCGGGGGGCTGGATGGCAATGGCAGGAGAACCCCTGGGGCCAGAAGCGGGATTCACAGAGAGGTGGAAAGAGCATTTCAACAAAAATACTGGCCTTTCCTCCTGTTCAGCCTAACTGAATCATATAGAATTGATTTTTTTTACACTATTAAGGAAAAAACATATACTCCAACAAAAAAGTTCCAGAAAATAGTAGACACAAGCCAGATACCTGTAATCTAGCATTCTGGGAGGCTGATGCAGGAGGATCACAACTTTGAGTAACTTGACCAGACCCTGTCTCAAAAAATGAAAAGAGAGGCTGATACAACCCTGTATGAAGGGCCTGGACTCAACCACCAGGACCTCAAAAAGAAAAAGAAAAAACCAAGTAACTGATAATCCTTAAGAAATATCTTTCTGCAAACAAGCCCAGCTCGTCCCCAGCAGACAGATTATATCTGAAGATGCCATTTCCCAAGTGTCCCATTTTTCAGTCTACAAACACTAACTTTGTTTTGGCTCCTCTATTGAAAAGCTAGGAATTTGATACATAGCCAACTCGGTGTGCCTAGCAGTGTACTCTTCATAGTTATCTCATTTAAATGTCAACAATCCCATGAGGAAATATGGCTGTCCCCATTTTATGAAGTAGAAAACCAAGGCCCCAAGAAACTGAAAATGTTGCCTTAGAATTCACAGCCAGCAGCAGAGTGGATTGCACCCTACAGCTGTCTTGCTTTCAAACTCCTGACCTCCACAGTACACATCCTGTCCTGTGCTCTCATGTGTAACTGCACATTTTCCTTCGTTGTCTCTTAGTGTCCAGAGTCTGCTAAAACTCCAGCCTATAGCCTAAAAACCTCAGTATCCTGCTGAGACAACTGTTATTTTTTTCTAACAAAGTTCAGCAAATATGTCCTTAACCCTCTGCATGGCATCGGAGGTGGGTGGGAGGTTAGATGTGTAGCTAACGAGCTGTCCAGGCAGCATCAGATCTGTCTCTTCCAGGAGGCCTGCCATCCACATTAGAAGCTGACAAACCTAGGGGCTACATGGGTCCACACACAGATGTGTTTTTGAGCTTTCTTCTGTGCCAGGAAGATCAGACCAGCAGCAGGCAGTTCCAGTATCAGGAAGTTCGGTGGTGGTCTCTGTGAGCAATTTCCTTGACAAGAACATTCTTCAGTGACTATTGTCCTTTGTAATCCCCTTTCAAACTTGATTTGTTTTAGTAATTAATGGTGAAAAAGCCACCTTGGAAACCCCAACCTTTGCCCAGAAACGCCGGCGTACTCTGGACATGTTGATTCGCTCTTTATACCAGGATCTGATGCCAGATTTGCATAAGGTACCTGCATCCATGGTCTTCTTTCCCTCCTATGGGGTCCAAGCTGAGTCCTAGCACCGAAGCCCTGCTTAGAGCCAAAGCATCACTTTGATCCTTGCTGTCAAGAGCTCTGTGGCCATCACAGCTGACATTCCCTCCTGACCTCCCTCAGGAGAAGGGGTGTTGGACATCTGTGAACAAGAATGTGTTTTCCTGAAGCTGGGCCTGTGGAATCCAAGAGCAGGCCCGGGGCAGGCAGGCGTGTCAGCCAGTTTTGGGGGTACTGTTCTAAGAAAGTCATACATTAAAAGAAAACAAAGGGTGAAACTCACCAACTGTTGTACAATTGGTTGATTGTTTTTCTCTTTTAGAATATGCTCAATAGACGATCGTTTAGTGATGTCTTACCCGAATCACCAAAATCAGCACGGAAGAAAGAGGAGGCTCGCCAGGCAGAGTTCGTCAGGATAGGGCAGGTGGGTTTTGTTCTGTAACTTCTTCCACAGGATGTGTGGTTGTGAGGCCCATCCTAACCGGATGGCCATGTGCAGAGACTTTACATTTACCTGCTGCAGGAGGAGCACTGAGATTTCTCAGGGTTGTCATGGAAACTGCAAGTGAGACTTGGGACAGTGGATGGATGTAGCTCTCTCTGGGTGTCGGGGAGGGGACAGCTCTCTGTGGCAGTGGGGCTGCGAGTGGTCCAGTGCCCAGCTCTGAGCTTTCTCTTGGCAAGGGGTATGGACCACCCTCCTGCCTGCCAGGAGATCTCTTCAAGTTGCTGATCCAGTTTGGAAATGCACCTTGAACCCGTCCCTGGCAGGAGAAAGCAGAACAGCAGTGCCACTAGCAAGAAACCTGCATTCCCACCCCATTACTAGGAAGCATTCGTGGCTCCCACCTGTTCGTCTACCCCAGGCCTTGGAAGAAACCATTCTTCCTTGGCCTCACTCCCATGGGATAGGTACATGTCCCACATCTCAGAGAGACAAGGAGGATTGCCACCAGTACAGATAAGGTCTGACTCAGAAGTGGAGTGTTAAGGAGGGCAAGTGGATGGAGGAAAGTCTTGTGACCAAGGAAAACTTGGAGCAAAGGTCACCATTTCCCAAAACAGTTGCTTTGCCCTTGTTTAGTTACCTGGCATCTCCTCTCTGCCATCGAGTTTGAGGAGGGACCTGAGAGTCTGTGTTTTTTAATGCTTATAGTTTATAAGTCACAGTACTGTACACCTATAATCCCAGCTCCATGGGAGACTGAGGCAGAAGGATCACAAGCACAGGCAATTTGCAAGACCCTGTCTTAAAATAAAAAATATTAAAAGAGGGCTGGGGGTGTAGCTCGGTATTAGAGCACTCACTTGCCTAGCATGTGTAGGACCCTGGGTTCAGTGCCCAGTACCACAAAGAAAAAAGGAGAAATCACAATACTGATATATTAGTTAATTCAAATGACAGAGTGCATTCGAGGTAATGTGGGCTGGGACATTGCAATTAAGGCTTCATATCTCATTACTTTCTTATCTTCAATCATGAGTCAGTAGAGCAGCCTGAAACTTCATTATGAATCCTATTTCATTATATGTTTTCAAATCAACTGTTTATCTTGCTGTCCTTTTGCTGCCTGATAACAAACCTTAAAGAGATGTCTGTTCCATAAGGCACTGAAATTGAAGTCCATTGTGAGAGGGGACGCCCCATCAAGCTTGGTCGCCTCAGGGATTTGTAAGAAAGAGGTAAGCTGGTGATACTTCCAAGCTGATGTGTGACTGTCCTGTATCCTCAGTGAAAGTATTGGGATTCTTGGGGGAAAGTTTGGGGGCAGGTGGTTTAGTCCCTGCCCAGGCCTCAGAGGAAGCAAGCTCCAGATCATCTAGCAAGAGCATGTGTGTTTCTACAGCATTCAGGCCTCTGGCTGTGTGAATGGAGCAGAGCTGCCAGTCAGCCAGGCCCGTTCCGCAGTGCTCCCTAAGCTCTATGTGCACATACGTCACCTGCATATCCTGACCAGATCCACTTTCTGACGCATTGTGTCTAGGCCAGGGTGACATCTCAAGAGCTTGCATGCTGTTCTTGTGCTGCTGACTGGGCCAACTCTCACAGGAAGCTTCTAGATCTGTAGCAGGTTTCTCCAGCTAACGTGTGATTGGGTCAGCCCCAGCTCCTGCTCCAGGAGGTCTGGGGGCCAAAGGGCTGCATTTCTGACTGATTCTTAGAGGATGCTGCTTAATCTACAGTTCACTCAGCCAGCTGAAATCCTGTGCCCTAAGCTACTTTCTCTTTATACTTTTTCCATAACAACTGAATGTTAAATAAGGAACAGAACAACAACAACAACAAAAAAAAAACTGCAGTCTGAACATGCTATATGCATGATTTTGTGTTGTAAAAAAGACCCTATATACTTAACCACTCAGAGTCTGTAAGTTAGTCACATGGAACAGTCACACAAGTATACCAATAGAGGGGTCTATTGCAAAAGCAAAAGAATTGGGCTGGAGATTTAGCTCAATGTCATAAGCACCTGCCTTGCAAGCGCATGGTCATGAGTTTGATCCCCAGTACCAATTAAAAAAAAAAAAGTAAAAGAATTATAAAGGTATTTAATGCCAAGATTTATTGGATTTGAGCTTATACTCTGTCAAGTTTGCTTTCAGAAAAATGATGAGCTGAAAATGCAAATGACCCTCAAATTCACAACCAGCTTCAGACAAGACTGATAGCAAAGCACCCTTTCTCAAAGTATAGAAATTCTCCCTACCCACTTGCTTATGTGCATAGTAGCAATTCACAGTGTTTCCCAACACTATAAATACCACATGCTGCAATATTTAATAACAGTCTTAAGAAGTTCTTAGAGCTCCATTAAAAATAAAAGTCTGTGGACCTGTAACTTGTTCACCAGTGAACAAGGAGCAGCTTCCGTTGTTGGGTTCAGTTCACACCTTGCCACGGGCCCACCTTGGAGAAACACTGCTCCAGAGGACCCTGCCAGCTGGTGTCACTTGGTGTGGCAGAGGCCAGAGTCACACAGATAGTTCCTTGGAGCCATCTCTTTACAAAGAACTGGGCTTTGTCAGCCTCCTGAGTGGCCATCGGGTCATGAGCCAGGTCAGTGTTCTCAGAAGAGCCCTGCCTCAAGCAGGAGGCCCCTTAGCAACTCAGTCTGCAGCCAAGCCTTGCACCTGAAAGGGCCCAGGGCAAGGGTAGATACGGCCCAACCTCAGACCAGGGCCTCTGTGGGGCCAGATCCAAGTGGACCGCTGTCATTCCATGCCCTGATGCCCAGTAGTTCCTCAGCCCTCACTGTCCCTGTGCCCACGATGAGCACTGCACTCATGCCAGCCCATTAAATTGTCCTGGCCACACCCGGCATTTCAGAAAAGGTGTGTGTGGGGGGGTGGTTCTAGGGTCCCCTGAGTGCTCCATGGAGCCACTGGTGCCCTTGGATCTTCTAAACAAAGACACCGTCTAGCATAAGTATCACGAACTTGTGTCCTCTGGACAGGGAACACTTCGTTATGAAGACTTGGTCATTCTGTCTGTGTTGTTACCTAATGTGCTGATTTCTATGTCTGTCTCCCAAATGACATTTATATTGGCTTTACATTTTCATGTCCTCTTGCTACAAGTCACAAGCCCAGAATTGCCAGAACCCTTCTTGGGGAAGTGCCATTTCAATTAATGACCTGCCCTCAGGTAGCCCTTCAGAATATAGAACGTTTCCACATTCGTTAGCTGATCTCAGTCAGAGCAGTGCAGATCCAGCTCAGCAGCTAGAATATTGCTTCTGTGGCTGTGGATTTGCTAAGGGGGAAGCATGCTCTTCTCCTCTGAGCTGGCGGTAGTATCCACAGTGTGCACCCCTCAGCCCTCAGGGTGCCCTTGGAGGTCAGCTGAGAGCATTCCTTTGGGTACTTATAGACACATCTCTCTGCACACAGGGCCACCTATAGCCCCAAGCGGGGCATTTCTGGCCCTCGTGTCAGAAGCAGTCACAACTTCTTATGACTGAAATGAAAACAAAACCAAGACTCAAGGAAAAGAGTACACATGGCATGAACAGGCATAGGGGAACCTCTTTTCCTATGGACAGAGGTTATTTTTTCTTTTAGCTTTTGTAGCCTTATGTGGGTCAATAAGTATTTTCATATTAAGACAGTAATAACCTCTTGCATTGTATATAATCTCTTGCTGAATCAGCAGCACAGATCTGACTTTCTATAGTTATGTGGGACTTCCTTTTCCTTTTGTGATGAACTAATGTGACTTCACTTCAGGCACCAGTTGGCCCAATTTGCAGAAAATGTGATCAATGTTTCAACTGTGCAAGGAACATTATTTCATATAGAAAGATGTAATGGTGCCAGAAACATGTGAGCTCACCACATTGCTATTGTATATGTGTTTGGAAAGAGTTTTCTTCTTAAACTGAGTCCAAGCCAGGCCTGGTGGCACACACTTATAATCCCAGCACTCTGGGAGGCTAAAGCAGGAGGATTACACATTTAAGGCCATCCTAGGCAATTTAGCGAGACCCTGCCTTAAAATTAATAATTTAAAAATAAAGATCTGGGGATGTGTCTCAGTAGTAAAGCACCTCAGGTTTAAACCCCAGTCCTACAAAAGAAAAAATAACTAAGGTTAATTCCAGCCCCCCACATAGCTGCTGGGGTCTGGTATAACCATGCTCCCGCAGGTCATCTGTGTTACTGTTTCAGCGTCCCCTGGTACATTTCCCTCTGGTGGGCTGCGGTATCTTCTTTCTGGTGCACTCATTTTCCGATGCTTGTGTTGCCTCGCAGCCTTGGGAGCCCCAGTGTTTCTGCAGTAATTTCCCTCACGAAGCGGTGTGTGCAGATCCCTGGGGCCAGGCCTTGCTGGTTTCCACTGATGCTGGCGTCTTGCTAGTGGATGGTTAGTGAGTAGCTGCTCCTACAAATGTCTTTATTTGTGTGACTTGCAGTACTTCTAAGGGGGGTGCCCGCCAATCAACTCTCTTGACCATAAATGCATGGCCCACAGGGGGGTGATCAGAGTTGGATTCATAAAATTCTTGTTCTCAGGGTGAGCAGAGGGGCTGCACATATTCTGAACCTTGCATGCTGGAGACTGAGCCTCAGGTTCATCCCTTCTCCAGTCTCCGGGCTCCTGTCTCCATGGATGTTAAATGACTTGAAGAACAAGCTCCTTTTCCACCAATCCTTATCACAGTCCCAACATTTTATCTTAAATCAAAAAGGAAAGTTATTTGCAGCCACTCTCTCAGGGGTATGCTTTCTCAAGCCTCAAAAAAATTAAAAAAAGATTTCTGATTTTAAAAGTACTTGGTGTCCAAAACGAATGATAAAAATCTTAGATAAACAACCCAGTTTGATGGGTTTAGAAACAGAAAGATTTTGACAGTCAGGTTTCATCTGAAAATAAAAGCAAATCATCCAACAGCAGCGAGCTGAGTGGGCCTGTGATGCAGACCAGCCACTGCAGATGCTGTGGCCAGGATGCTGTATAACTGGATGGACAGGGTCCCTCCCAGCAGGAAGCCCCTGCGGGTTCTTCTGGACTCTGATGAATGACAGAGGAGCTGAGTGCTGACCATCATTTCCTGGGACTTCAGAGGGAGCCACAGGCATAGAGATGTGGTTTCTCGGCCCATCCCCTGGCTGCAAGAGGCAGCTGCCCAGTCTCGGTTTCTGTAGTGTCATCTTACGAGACTCCTAAAGCCACCACTGTGAGAGGTGACATGATGGCCCACCTGCAACAGCCTGCCCGCTGGGGGAGGACCTTTACCCTCCCGCAGACTCTTGCTCTGTGGCGGGTGCCCTGTGTGGGGTGGCCTGTCTCACAGTGCATTGCTGTTTCCTGTTATTTTTGTACACACTTTAACTGTGCACCCATAACCTAATCATATCTATGACTAATTTAATAACAGGAAATTCATTTAAAACTCATCCGTTCAGCATCAAATACTTAATTTGAGAAAGGCATAGATCTTGAAGAAAAGCCAGGGCTAGGAATATAGTCCAGTGGTAGTGTGCTTGCCTAGCATGTTTGAGGCTTGGGTTCCCATCCCAGTATTAAAAGAAGAAAAGAAAAAATCCAAGCTCTTTCTTTGGACCTTTGATTTTTCTCTAACAGAGATAATTTTTTAAGAGGCTAAGAAACAGGCTGGGGATATGGCTTAATGCACAGCACCTGCCAGGCAAGCGCGAGGTCAAGTTCAATTCCTAGTACCAAACCAAAAAAAAAAAAAGGCTGAGAAATAATCCTTTATAATGCAAAATGTGATGACATACACCACAGTTGTGGCTGTCATGAGGAGGGGACTCTAGGGCCTAAAGAATTAAAAGCAGTAACTGACACATAGTAGCAACTTCTTAAATGGCAGATGTTATTTTTACTGTGTTCCAAGAAATTTGCTAAAAATTAACAAAATCCTTAGATTTTTTTGCCCAAAGTACAACCAAAAATTTTGTTTAAGTTTGTTTTTAAAAAGAAGAAAACAAAGCTGGGCGTGGTGGTGCACACTTGTAATCCTAGCACTCAGGAGGCTGAGGCAGGAGGATTGTTGTGAGTTTGAGACCAGCCTGGGCTACACAGCGAGCAGAAGGCCAGCCTGAACTGCATAGCAAGACCCTGTCTCCAATAGAGAGAAAAAAAAAAAGTAAAACAGACCTTTGGGTTCAGTCCAGTCCTTTCACTTTATAGCTGAAGAAACTAAGACCTAAAGGCCTGATGTGGCTTCCCATGATCACAGGTTAGTGACAGTTGTGGAACTAGTTCCCAGATGTGATTCCTAGTCAGGTGCTCTTTCCACTAAGTCAACTACATCTCATTAAAATTGAAATTAAAGTCTACTCCTGTTTTTGTCTTCATTTTAACAGATTTCCAGAAAGGTAGTCCTGCATAAGTAAATATGAAAAATTGTATGATGAAAAGAGTGCTAAATCCTCCCCATTTGCCTTTTTGGAAAAAAGAAAGCATACTGTTAGTGGTATTTGTAAAAAAAAAAAAAAAAAAGGTTAAAACTAACAAAAAAACTGCTTTGTTACTATTTTTTTAAATGTAAAATCCAAACTCAGATTACCCAATTCCTTTCTGAAAATTTTGGTGGTATCAAATAAAAGGAGTGTTGTGATTTTTCAAGAAATGTTTTCCTCCCAGATTTAGAGGCAGTCGCCTTCCCAGCTGGTAGCTGCCTCCACCCACCATCTTAGGTTCATTACGCAGCTCATTTTTCTCATGTCCTGATTGTACCGTGCTACCCCCCATTTGTTTTTTTGCTAAAAAAAAAAAATGGATAATAAGCCTTAAGCCTTTTTTTGTACTCATTGTTGTGCCATAATTCTCTTATTTCTTTGTTTACCTTCTTCTTCTGGTCTGCACTTAATTGTATTACAAATTGTTTCCATGATTGGATCTGTCCATTTCATTTAAGGCTGAGTTCTACTGTGGTCCATTAGCCTTTGCTTAATGTCATTAGCCTTCTCCCCTTGAGACTCTACTCTTTTCAAGGCCATTATGAAAAATCAGTCTCCTCTGTTCTCAAAGTGTAGCGAAACCTACTCTGAAGGGAGACTGAATACTGACTAAATGTGCTCCTGCCATGCATTCTGGTTTCACAGTAACACCGAAGGAAAGCAGCTGCTTCTTCACGCAGAGGTTACAGGGAGGAAAAATTAGCCAACAGTCATTAAACCCACGGTCACTTTCCCCTGTCCTTGCCTCCGCCTGCCTATGCTGTGTATAAAACAGTTCATCCGTCTGAGAAAGATCTGATGCAGAGCAAGTGCTGATTTGTTCTGGGCTCAGCTTAGCAGCTACACAATGTACCTCTGTCTTCAGTATAAAACGAAGGGCTCTTGTCCTTGGTGACCCCATGCACTGGAGCTGTGACCTCAGGCAAGCTCTGAATACCTCTGAGTCTTAGGCTCCTCACTTGTCGAATAGGAATATTATAAATACTATGAAGTAGGTCACTGGAACACTTACATTAAACACCATGAACCACTAAGCACCAGGGTGTGGCCTGGAATGAGCCCTTAGTGTCAGTCCTTAACCACTGCTTCTGTGGTTCATGGCAGCCATTTAGCCAGCGGAAGCTGGCGGGAGCCTCTCCGGGTCTCAACAATTAGTCTGTCCAGCGGTGGTGCAAAGGCCCTGAGAATCAGCTTCTTTGTGAAGGCCTAGGGTAGAGGAGGCCAGAACATGGCTGATGAGCTATCATAAAATCTGCATGTATTCTGGGAATTAAAGAGGAGCTAAAGCCAAACCCTATATAATTAGAGAACTGGAGGCAACCGCATGTCTAATACAAGCTTAGCAGGCTGTGTGCTCAAAGCACTGCTCCTTCTGGGCACTGTTGGGGGAGGTGTGACTGCCAGCTACACTTGGGTTTCTGGAAGAGAAAACACCCTCAGCACCCCCTGCTCCTCAGTTATAATGAAGCAAAGCAACCGAACCCACAGCAGAGCCCTTGAAAAGTAAATGCAGACAGAAAAAATGTGCCACTTTTCTGCCTAAAATGTCCACACTGTCCCTGGTCATCTCCACCTGGCTCCACATCACACAAAACAGACCCTTTTGCTTATCATTCTTTCAGCCCCCAATGTCCGAGAGTCCGCCAGAAGCAAAGTAATTATTAGCAATTTATGACGCCAGTAAGTAACCTTGGAAACAAATCTTGTGTCTTTAGTCAGTTACCCAAAATCTTGAGCATTTCCTCTTAAGTTTGTTCTTTTTCCCTGTATTTAAAGAATTTAATTGATATTTTTCTTATTTTTGTCTAAAATTCTCACATAGAAAAATACTGAAAATTTATTGGGAAACTTGTTGATTCAGGCACATGCATATTAAAATAAGGCATCATTGTATTCACTTTAAATGCAAAATTTTTAATTGTTCTTTCATGAGAAATAGACAAAATGACCTAAGATATGATGCACTTTGAAATAGTACATAAAAATAAGAAAATACTTGAGAAATATGGCTGTTCATAATATTTTTTTTTTAACAATGTTCAGTCTTTTGGTGCAACCCCAGTAACATTTGGCATTAAGACAAGTTGTTTTTTTTTTTTTTTCTTTTGATGAACTCTGGGAAGAAAAACAGTTCTCATGCCTTTGCTGCTGTGCCCTCTGGAGAGAGCTCTAGATGCCTCTAGGAAGGGAATGTGGGTGCTGCTCCCAAAGCTGAGGGAACAGTGCTTGGCCCCCCCATTTAGACCTTGTGAGAGCTCTACAAACCCAGCCCTGCCTTGCAGAGAGAGCCTGGGGCCACAACTCCCTGCAAGCAGCTGGGGTTACAGAGCAGGGGCCAGGCTGCAAGGATGAGTGACCCGCACTCCTTTTCCAGATGACCTTCCAGCCGTGCCTGTGTTCGACAGAACCCTGCCTGTGAAGCAGATGCATGTGCTGGAGACCCTGGACCTTCTGGTGCTCAGAGCAGACAAAGGTGGTGCCCCCTCCGGGTGACAGCACAGGGGAGGGAGGAAAGCAGGCGGCCTTGGCCCTCGAGCTAACACCAGCTCGCTGGGGTCTCACCGCACAGGCCTGTGGCTGTTTCTTCTGATGCCAGCACTGGGGTCCCTTGGTGGGTGCATTTGTTTGGGGGTCGGGTTGAGCAGTGGAGGAAAAGGGGTGGATCCCCAGTTGTGCCAGGTGGCCTGAGATGCCTTCTTCCCTAGTTTCCTCCAGCCTTTCTCCTCACCCTCTAATCTCCCTCTGCCTTCTTCCTGGCACCAGGGAAAGATGCCCGCCTCTTTGTCTTCAGGCTGAGCGCCGTGCAGAAGAGCCTCGAGGGGAGGCAGACGGGGAGGGGCAGGTCTGACTGCAGAGAAAACAAACTGGAGAAGACAAAGGGTGACTGAGTCTTTTTATTTTGATCTAATTTTTTTCAGACTGCTGAGATTCTATATAGAAAATAAAAATGAGTAAGAATTTGATCTCAGTTGGTTTGCTCTTAACTGGGAACATCACAGAGATAGCATCACCATTTTCTTAAGTTTCAAAGATAGAAAACCAGGTCGAGGCCTAGAAAAAATTCTAGGCTTTGTGTCACAGATCCCAAAGGTGAGGTGAGCTCAGTTAACAACTCTGAGTAAAAACTTGGGTTGCTGGAGCTCTGATACCCTCCCACTTTAACCCCTATCTGGTAGTAGGCCAAAGCCAAGGCCACAAACTCTAGCACATAGGGAATGTGATCTTCTTCACCTGTTTGCAGGGCAAGTCTCCATTTTCTCTAGTATCAGAAATGCCCCCTGAGTTGTGCCTAAATCCTAGATTTCTTAAGACAAATTTCCAAACTGTGAAGGCATGGAAGCTTCCAGAGCCCCTGTCAAGTGTTGAGCAACTTCCATTCTCTCCCCAGGCTGCCACTTGTATGCTATTAACACCCACCATAGCAAAGAGCTGAGGATCGTGGTTGCAATTCGAAATAAACTGCTTCTGATCACCAGGAAGCACAACAAGCCGAGTGGGGTGGCCGGCATCTCTCTGTTATCTCCCCTGTCTGAGTCGCCTGTTGAAGAATTCCAGTACATCAGGGTAGGTTTTCTCTTTCCCTCGATTCTCTCCAGGCCCAGCTGTCCTGAGCAATGTTTTCATGCTAGCCCTGGAGCTGCCCCACTGTTCCACCCCCAGCTAGGGAACCCTCACTTCCAGTACCCCAGTGCACCCCAAAAGACATAGGCAAAAGCTCACCCACTCCAAGGAACACTTAAGGGAGCTGTTCCAGCACTGAGGACAAGTAGGGACCTACAGAAGCCTCTGTCCCTGCCGAAATTGCTATCCAGAGAACCATAGAAGAAATGAGCAAATGAATATATGAGGGCTAGTGGAAATAGATCCTGGAAATAAAAATAGACAGGAGCAGAGAGCAATGGGGCAAGGAGCTGGGGGGACTGTTTTATAAAAGATGTCCCAGGAAGCCCTCCCCGAAGAGGGTTACAAAGCAGAGCAGAGACCCAGATGAAGTATGAGATGAGAGATGAGAATACTTCAAGAAAGCAGGAAAGGGTCCTCTGGAAAGCGGGGCAGCTCCAAGGCCCCTGAGGCCCATTGAAGGCACAGCCCAGAGGCACAAGTGTCTGGAGCTCAGGGGACAAAGCAGGCAGGTCAGCTACATCTGTGGCCTTTTTTTTTTTTTTTTTTTTGAGGTGATGTTAAGTTGCCTAGGTTGACCTTGAACTTGTGACCCTTCTGCCTCAGCCTCCAGAGTAGCTGGGATTACAGAGTACTGTGTTTTAAGAAGATGGTTCTGGCCACTGGGTAGAGGAGAGCAGAGGGGCCAGGAATAGAAATCAGGAGACCAGCACATGTTCTCAGCTGGAGCTGGTGCCAGATCTGGTAGTTGCACAGGTTGGGAATAAGCCGTGGGCAGAGTGGCCTGCTCTCCTCTGCCAGCAGGGTATGCTGAGGCTGGGGTGCAGCCCTGGGAGAAAGAGGCCTCCCCAAGTGTGGGTGCCTTCCGGATCAGATGGTCCCATCTCTTGACTTCTCAAAAACAACAGTACATTAAGATTCAAAATATGTCAAATATGTAAATATGTCGGGTCACTAAAATGTTCTGTGGGTGAGCATAGGAGTTATTTCTGCATAGAGCTAAGGCCACCTGAATTACCCATACCAGTTCCTGCTGTTGTTTGGTTAAGGAGACAGAACAGGTTGACAGTTGAGTTAAAACAAGTTAAAACTCTTGCTCTAGGGGGCTGGGGGTTTAGCTCAGCTGCATAAGTGCCTGCCTGGCAAGCATGAGATCACAAGTTTGATCCCCAGTACCAAAAAAAAAAAAAAAACTCTTGCTCTAATTAGCTATCAGGCTTCTTAAGACAGTGCTTAGCAATTTTAATGACTATTTATAGAGAACATTTATATAATGTGAGCTCCAAAATCAAATTTCCCAAGTTCAAATCTTGGCTCTAAACTCGCCATGGTGGCATACACTCATCATCACTGCTACCCAGAAGGCTAGGGTAGGTTCAAGTCCAGTGTGGGCAACTTCATGAGACTCTATCAGAAAAAAAAAATGCAGCTCCATCCTAGAATGACTACATAGCAAGCACAAGGCCCCGGGTTCTGTCCCCAGTACCAAAAAAAAAAAATCATCTCTGCCAATATAAAATTGCAACTGTGAACAGCTCACTTGACTTTGAGCTTCAGTTCCCTCATGTGTAAATATAATAATAGCTGGACCAGCTTCACCAATTTAGGATGCAGACAGACCTGGCAGACGTTCAGGGTTCAGTAAGATCATTAGCAATTGTTACTAAGTCTTGGGACAGATTGGTTACAGTTGAATCAGACTGGTAAAGTTGTTTCCTGGCCTCCACCCTTTCCAGGAACAGAGGTGTGAGTGCACAATTACAGAAAGGAGTGTGGGGAGCCCCAGCCCACTGCAGCCCAGGTTCCCAGGGCCTCGGGACTGTGGCTGCGGAGGGTGGGCAGTGGCAGTGCCCTGGCAGTGGCTGCTGCGTCCTAACCCTCACCAGCATCTTCCTCGCCCCCACAGGAGATCTGCCTTTCCGACTCCGCTGTGGTGATGACCTTGGTGGATGGGTCGGCAGAAGAGAGTGACAACCTCATCTGTGTGGCTTACCGACACCAGTTCGATGTGGTGAATGAGAGCACGGGGGAGGCCTTCAGGCTGCACCATGTGGAGGCCAACAGGGTAAGTTCCCATGGTACTGTGCCCATATGATGTGGTGTGTGGCAAGTCGCCACTTGTGTCCGTCTAAATGATCCATCTGATGCGGTACCACTGTTCTGTCACTCCGCTCAGCTCTTCAGATCTTACCTTGCCTCTCCATGTTTCCAAATAAAAGCAAGAGTCCAGAAGCAGGCTAGAACTAACAGAGCACCTGGGGTGGGCTGTGCTCCCTGGGAGGCCTTTGGACGAGAAGCAGGCTCTGTGATTCCACAGACTCAGCATGAGGTTTAGGTGAAGGCAGTGGAGCTCCCTGCTCCTTCCCATAGCAGCCCACTAGGAGAGGAAGATGGGGCAGAACCCAGTTCAGAGAAAGAGCCCATCAGCGCGAGGAACTACACCCACAACCTAAGCTGTGTGAAGAAGGGTCGCCCTCATTTTAGGATACAACCTAAGGCCACTGAAACTGCACTGAAGCTCCCAGATGACAGTGACAGGTCTCAATGTTCTCCCTGGTGAGCCCTCATCACCACCCAGAGGGTGGGACCAGTGTCCCTGAGATGCTTCCCAGGACCTTGGCACCACTCAGAACTTCCTTTTCCACCAGGAGGCAGGGCAAGTACATCATCCCAGGGAGCACACGGTTCCTGGTGAACCTCCAAACCCACAGGCACCCCAAGGCCTCTCAGCTGAATCAGAGACCACAGACACCCTTCCAGCTGGTACATGCTCAATCTGTGTAAATGTTCATTAAAATTGCTAGTTGCTATTTTAAAAAGACTTTGTATCTAATTAGAGCAAGATTTTAACAAAACAGAAAATCAGAAATAGAAAAACTGAGATCTAGTGAGGAGGCCTTCCTGTTATCCATCTGGGGGGCTGCCATCTCTCTCATCTGTGCCCACACTGTCTGCACTTGGAGTCATCTGAGGAGCTTTAAAAGCCACAGTGAACCAGGTGTGGTGGAGCACACCTGTAATCCCAGCACTTTGGGAGGCTGGGACAGGAAGATCCCATGTTCGAGCCCAACCTGGGGCTTAGTGAGATCCTGTCTCAAAATTTTAAAATAAATGAAACAAAACAGAAAAGGGTCTGGGAGTATAGCTCAGTGAGAAGGCCCTGGGTTCAGCACCCAGTACCACTAAAAGAAAAGAAGCCCTTGATACCTAGAGATGTCACTGACCTGCCCTAGAGGCATGGGCACAGGAGCCCAGATGATTCTGAGATCCAGCCACACTTGGGAGCCACTGGTGTGCTAGTCTGGCTTCTCAACCCTGGCTCTCATCACCTGCAGAGCTTAAAAAAGCTGTCTTCGGACCCCACACTACCTTTGTAAAAAAATTTACTTGGGGACCAAGACTTTTTATGCTTCCTCCCAGGGTGATGCTAATGTAGAAGCAGGAGAATGAGTCCACCCTGACCCTCTTCCTAATTGAAGGCTTCAAAGACTGTCAGCCCTAAAGGCCACAGGCCACAGGTCACCTCCCCTTCCCGCTGAGGAGAAAGGGGCCACTTCACCCATTTGTGCTTTAGCGCAAACAGCCAGAAGAGACCGACAGAGCATCACCCACCAGACCTGTGTCACACAGGTCCTCTGCCTGACCGCCAGCTTCCCAACACTTCTGACACTCGGGAAAAATCTTGTGAGGTTTTTGTTTTGTTTTGTTTTGTTTTCCTAGTAAAGTCCTTGCCATATTTCAGAGAAACTTTCTGACATGTTCCGGTTTGGAACAAATCTCAAGTGACTTAAAAATTATGCCATCTAATGATTATTCATCAGGGTAATTGCAGAGAAAAAGTTTATTATACTTTTTTCATATGGCAATTAATTAAATATCCTGAAAATTCATTAGAATGCTTCTGGATTTTTTCTTTTATGGTTTATGAGGAATTGGATTGAAAAGTTTTCATTGTTTTTCTGATAGTTATAGGAAACAGCTCTAAAGTGTTCTATGTTTTCTTCATTGTGCTTCTGTAAAAAACAGAGGTAAAGGCTGGTGTGGTAGCGCACACCCATAGTCAGAGCTCTTGGAGGCCAACACAGGAAGATTACTGTGAGTTCGAGGCCAGCCTGAGCTACAAAGAAAGACCCTGCCTCAAAAAAAAAATTTTCCCTAAGAGGAAAAAACCTTTTTTAGACATAGCCCTGCCCTAGGTGCTAGCTGGGGACACCTAGTGTGCACGCTGTGCTGTGGTGACCAAGCCCCTGTGGGACACTTGCCAGCCAGGCCCATACCAGCAGAAATAGTCGTGTGGCTTTGAAGGAACTGGCTGCGTAAGTAGGAGCTGCGCTCCAGAGAAAGGCAGAGATGAGCAGTGTGGTCACTGACGGGAGTGAGAGCAGGCCCTGCAAGAGTGGGCCTGGGCTTTTCCAAGAGGATCCTGCGCCCGCCCCATGCAGACCACCAGTGCCAAGGGGCTGTCCTGGCCCCTGTCATCGAGGAGTCAGTGCTGCTGTCAGCCCACCAGCCCTCAGGACAACCCTGGTGCCCACTAGACTGGGCCCACATTTCCCAGCCACTACTTGATACCCATTTCAGGCTTCAGCCCACCCCTGTTTCTATGGCAACCCCAGCTTGAGAGAAGAGAGGTCTAAGAAGTGCTGGAGCGCAGCCTGGAGGTCAGCATCAAGGGCACGGCGCCACAGCCTTCTGCAGCCTTCTGCCCAGCCTGGCCTCTTTCCCACACTGGGTTCCCCTCTGGAAGGAGCGACAGCCCTATAACGGATCTGGGGCTCCACCTCAGCTGGGGGTGACCATGGTACTCAGCTGGGTATTCTCAGTGGGGCTGGGCCAGGTATGCTCAGCCTTCACTTCTTTCAGTCTGTATCTGGCGTTTTGACCACTGCTCTGTGATATTTTTATCATTTTTAGTGCCCCCAAAATGATATACTTACTTTTAACCAAATAAAAAATACAAATCCAACATCACAGTCTTCTCCAGACCTACATTAGGATCTCTAGAAGCAAGAACCCAGATATGTAGGTTTTGTTTTGTTTGTTTGGTTAGCTGGTTGGTTGGTTGGTTGGTTTTTGGTTTGGTTTACTTGCATGGGGAGTTTTGGTTTTCGTTTTCATTTCTGCTATTCTGGGTTTAGAACCTAGGGCCCTGCACGTGCTAGACAAGCACTCTACCACTAAGCTACACCCCAGCCCCAGATGTGGAGGTTTTTCAAGCTCCCAGTTAGAGTGTGATGTCCTCACCCACTCAGGAAACAGAGCTGTGGAAGCTGCCGCCTCCAGACCCGCTCCCTGGGAGGAGACGCATTGGTGGCTAGCATGAACGGCTTTCACAGTGATAAGCGTTTAGTACAGACTGAGCAAAGGGGCCCAGAGTGCCCAAGAGCTTGCAGTCACGTCCAAGCTGTGGTCTCCTGTCCCAGGAGAGTCCCGGAACCCCTCCTGGACTTGCTGTGCCTGTGCACTTCCTCCACTCCTGGGTTCACTGCCCCCAGTGCCTACTCACCCCAAACACACACAGCTTACCCGTCCCACGAGAGGGCTGCAGGGTCACCCTTCCTCTGGTCATCATAATCGCAGGCATCCGAGAGCCCTGTGCAGAGGTCGTTGTGGATCTGGGGGGAGCCCCTGACCCTTTACATAACAGTCCTGCTAATGAAAGAGGGGCTTCAGAAGGGGAAGCTTTCGAGGGGGCTGTGTGAGAGATGTTTGTGTGTGTCAGGCCCCACGCTGAAATCCTAGCTTGTCTTACTGAATTCCCCTTCCAGTCAAGCAAAACAGGCTCCTGCCTCACAGGTGGAGACCAGGAGCCAGAAGCTCAGCCATTGTCCACCAACCGCAGGGGCGGCCAGTGGCACGAGCAGGGCTGGAACTTGGGTCTCTGGCCCATGTAGACTCCTTCCCACCCCCCAGGCCACTTCCTGCTTTCTGAGCCCTGGTGCAGAAGTGGTTACAGTTGAGGGACAAAAGCCTCAACTGTAGGCCAGAGCTCTGAGAATGTGTTCCTGAGGTAGATTTAGGGAATTTGGGCACAGAGTAAAATTTGAGCTCTAAAAGTAGGTTTTGTTGTGTTTTGTTTTGTTGCAGTACTAGGGATTGAACACACTGAGCTATAGCCTCAGCCTTTTGTTTCTGTTTGTTTTTGTTTTTTGAGACAGGGTCTCCCTAAGTTACTAAATTGCCCAGCCTGGGTTTGAATTTGTGATCCTCCTGCCTCAGCCTCCAAGGATGCTGGGATCACACCCAGCCACGACTAGATAATAGTGGGTGTTTTTCTAAATGAGACAAGAGCCAAGCAATGGAAGGATGATCTGATGTGGGAGAGGGCAGGAGGGAGATGTCGAACAGGCAGCTTCAGGACTCAGACTGGATGAGCCCCAGCCAGGGGCCTACAGCTGGGGAGGAGGTGTTTGTCAGTCTGAGAAGACAGTGTCCTGGCAGGGTGGGAGAGTGTGACAGTTAGAATAGAAACCAGGACTGGAGCTTTAAAATTGAAGAAGCACAAAGGATGACCTCTCCTCCAAGTAGGAAACGGAAGCCAGAGAGATGAGCTCTCCCCAAAGCATAGAACTAAGTAAGCCTTTCCTTTGCCTCTTGTGGCCTCCTTTGCCTGGGAGACAGGTCCGGCCTCATGGCTCAGAGACTCTGTGTGTCAGGCAGGAGCAGCCTCCCTGGGGGCTCAGGAGGCCAAGGCAGAGCCGAGCCCGGGTCTGATCAGGGCTGTGGCACTTAGTACTGGGGGTCTTGAGTGACGCCGCCTTTCTGGGCCCCCTTTCATCATCCTAAGTTGGGAACAGCACCGTCTGCTCCCCAGGCCCAGGGTGGGAGTGAATGGCCCCATGAAAGCCTCTGGGAACCGGAGGGTACCCCATCAACCTGAGGCACTGGACAGAGCAAGTGTGAGGCGGGGCCCAGACTTTCCCAAGGGCAGAAGAATATGTCAAGAAAGTCCCCAGGGAGAGAGGCAGGAGTTCCTCCTCACAAGTGCACTTGACTGTGGACCCCGGCAGCCATGTGGGTGCTGGTGAGGCAGGAAAGAGCCCACGGCACCCCGGCTTCAGCGGGCCAAGGGCGCCGCCAGACACTCGAGCTCGAGGACATCTTTTCCCAGTGTCCCGGTCCCCCCGCCACTACCGCTGCCCGTTATCATTGCAGGTTAATTTCGTTGCAGCTATTGATGTGTACGAAGACGGAGAGGCCGGCCTGCTGCTGTGCTACAACTGTAAGTCGGGAGCGTGCTCACCTTTGCTGGCCAGTGGGGAGGCCTTCGCCTCGCGCTTCCCCCTGGATGATTGCCGGGTTCATAACTGCATGCCAGAGGCATCTGAAAACGCTCCCTAGAAGCTGCCCCACCGCACCCCGGACGTCTCAATGACAGGGGCCTGAAGCACCCGCTGCCACACTGTACCCGCAGTGGGGTGGTGATGACAGCTGGGTCTGGTCGGGTCCCCCACTGTGAACCATATGCTGTACCCGTTGGCTCACTGTGACTGGCCCGCAGTGGCCCCTGTTGGTGCAGCAGTGTAGAGATGAGGCCACCACGGCTGCAGTGAGCAGCCTTCCCAAGGTCATGCAGCTGCTTAGCAGCAGGCCCTCTTGGCTTCAGCACCCCAAATTTTAACCTTTGTTACCACAGGCTGCCCCACATTCATAGGGTACAAACTGCTTCTAATCTCAGATTTCATATCTTGTAAGATTCACACATACAGTGGCCAGGTGTGGTGGCACAGGTATGGCATGGTGGCACTCTGGAGGCTGAGGCAGGAGAATTGCTTCAAGTTTAAGGCCAGCCTGGACTACATAGTAAATTCAAGGCCAGCCTGAACTACATAGCAAGACCCTGTCTCAAAAAAAAAAAAGATTTATAATACATAACATCATTTATGCATCTTACACATTATACATCTAGTCCATTGGAGGTGAACCCATGGCAGACTGTTCGTATCACTAAAACCTCTAAAAGGTTTGCCATCACTGATCTAATCCAAAAGTAATTTTCCACAGTACTTTTAGTACACTGCATTTTGACTGTCACCCATCAGATGAGGTCAGATGTAGAAGTTTCCACTTGTCAACTCAGAAAGTTTCAGATTTTGGTGGAGAGCCCTGGCTTCTCCCTGCAGTTACCCAAGTCCCCCATGTAACTCAGTCCTACACACAGGATACATTGTATGTACTTGTTTTGTCCCGTGTCCTTGTCTTGGTCACAGACACTTGTGCATTTAAAGGCCCTTTTTAGCCTAGTGTGGTGGTGCATGCCTGTAATCTCAACTACTTGGAAGGCTGAGGCAGGAGGATCACAAGTTTGACCCAGCCTCAGCAACTCAGTGATACCCTGTATCAAACTAAGGAATAATAAAGACCAAGAATGTGGAGCACCCTTGGGTGTTGTCCCCAGTACTGCAAAAAATAATAAAAGCTCTTCTCAAGAAAGCCTGCTCCTCTTCCCAATTCCCCTCCCCTTCCATTCTCCCTCTTCCTCCTCCTCCTCCTTTTTCTTCTTCTCTGTCTCTGCCTCTGCCTCTGTCTCTGTCTCTCTTTTGAGACAGAGTCTCACTAAGTTGCTCGGGCAGGCTGGCCTCTTGCAGTTCTCCTGCTTCAGCCTCCCAGAGTTCTGGGGCTGCAGGTATATGCCACCATACCTGGCTACAAAAACCCTTTTAATTGCAGCATGAATCCACTTGTGAGGTAGAACCCCATGACATAATAACATCCCAGCACACTGTCCTGGGAATCAGGTTTCCAGCACAGGAACTTGGTGGTGTGTTCAAACCTTAGTAGGAAACCTCTGAGAGGGACCGTGGCTCTGCCAGAGCAACAACAGAGGAAGTGATGAGATATGCTCAGAACCGACATCCAGTACCTGTCCCTAGCCAGGCGAGGTGGCTCACACCTGTAATCCCAGCTGCTTGGGAGACTGAGGTCATGGATCATGAGTTGGAGCCCAGCCAGGCAATTCAAGGGGAACCAGTCTTGAATGAATGAATGGCAGAGGGATGGAGGGAAAAAGGGGGAAAGAAAGGGAAAAAAGGGGCTAGGATGTGGCTTAGCACTCCCTGTACCGTGAAAAATAAAAATAAAATATTCATTCACCAGATCCACACCTCCTCTGGCTTCAGTTTCTCAGGAGTGAGCACCAGCCTCCCACAGCAGCAGTGTATTTTTGTCTAACTTTCCTGCTTCTTTATCATTAGATTGTGTTAAATTGAACAAAAAAACAGGAGCTGGGAGGTCAGCAGAGAGCCTGTTTAGTACATTCAAGACCCTGGGTTTGAGCTCTAGCACAAGAAAGAGAGAGAGAGAACCCAACTAAGGCACTGCTGTGTCAAATGTGGGATTTGAGAGGAGAAAAAGGAGAAAAAGACTGCAGCTTGGGCATCAAGGGTAAGCATGTCGCTTCCCGAGCTGGGTAAGCTCCAAGAGGAGCAAGTCTGCAGACTGCAAGGCGCCCACAGAGCAGGCCTGCTACAGAGTGTCCTGCAGGAGCCGTGTGCGTGTGTAGAACATTTGAGACCTCGAGAGTCAGGCGGCCCGCTGTGGGAAGTGGGCAGATAGGCAGAGCCGGCAGGATAGACTGAGAGGGCTGGAGAGACAGCGACAGCGGGCAAGGCCCATCCTGAGAGACGGGTTAGGAGGGGGCACCATCCGCTGTGCCCCACACCCAGCTGGGCAGCCAGACAGGCGTGACCCAGCCTTTGGGCCCAGCAACATTACGGTCAGCAGGAAACAGGTAAGAGGGGCCTGGTGAGTCTTTGGAAGTAGCAGTGGCAAAAGGCAATGCACAGGGCTGGGAATTTAGCTCAGTGGCACAGGCCTGTGCCTCGCAAGCACCAGGTCGTGAGTCCAAACCCAGGTACCAAAAAACAACAACAAAAAAAGGTAACACACATTGGAAACTTAATCCCCACCTGCAGCGGCAGCAAGAGATTGAGCTCAAAGCCTGAAACCCTTTTACAGCTGACGGTAGTGTATTCACTACTTACCATCGCCCATGAGGTCCCAGCCCCAACACTGCTGCATTGAGGATTAACTTTCCAACGTGCTTTGGGGTTTTTGGTGAGGGAGAGGGGCACATTCAAATCATAGCAGTCGATAAGCAGATACACAGATGTTCAGCAGCATGAACAGGCCAGTGTCAACTAGCAGTCCAAGGCGATAGCATCACACAGCCACCCAGTACTAAAATGAAAGCAGTTGGCCATAGCTGGTGTTGGGGAGGATGTTGGGGAAGCAGACCTCTCACCAGCCCCTGGAGGGGCTGTAAAACAGTACGAAAGGTTTGGAAAACAGTTTGGCAATTCATCGAAAAGTTAAACGTACTTCATGGCCCCACCATTCCACTGCTAGTGATAGATGCAGAACAAATGAAAGCCCGTGTCCCCATAAAGATGTGTACACAGGTGGCACAGCAATGTGTCTTGGCCTAAAATGGGAGCTGACCCTGATGCCCAGCGTGGTGGCTTGCAGGTTCCATTCATACTTGAAAGGTGGACCTGCATTCCCCTTCCTTGCATGGGAATTGGACTTGGTGATTCACATCTGTCGAGCAGAAGATAGTAGATGTAGAAGTGCAAGACTTCTGAGACTGGGTCCAGAAGCACTGTGATACCGTCACTGTCTGTGTCCCTCACTCAGGGAAGCTGGCTGCCACGTCCTGAGGAGACTCGGGCAGCCCGGTGCCGAGGTCCCCTACGCCCTCTACCAGGTCCCTTGTGAGCCTGCCATTTTGGAAGCACAACTGGACGTGACCCAGTCTCGCCTTCAGATGACTGTGGCCCCTACTGACAGCTTAACTCATGAAAGACCTTGCACCACCTAGCAAAACTGCCTATAAATTCCTAGCCACAAAAACTCTGAAATAATAAGGCCTTAGCATTTTTGGCTGCTAAATACTGGGATAACTGGTTGCCTGGGTAACATAAGTAATTCATCCATCAAACAGCTGTGCAGGAAAAGGAGTGAACTGCTGATACACATAATAATAACATGGCTGGGCCCAAAATGAGGCTGAGAGAAAACAGAGAAATCTAGACAGTGGAGTCTAGATAGCAGACCGGTGCTTGTCTAGGGACAGAGAACGGCTGTGAAAGAGCACAAGAAAGCTCAGCTAGCAGCACTGTTTGTCAGTGATCTGCAGAGTGGCAGTGGTTTCCCAGGTACGTACACAGCTCAACAGTTACCAAAGTGTGCACTAGCACAGTGTATTGTGTGTCACCAGTTATAGCTTGATACAAAACAAAGGAACACATCTTATCCATAATTCCCACCTCATGGAGCCAAGTTAACACTGAATACATCTCCTTCCTGCCTTTTTTGCATAAACATAGTACTAAAGATGGCGTTTACATGTGTGTATCATCGTGGCTGGGGGGGTGTGCACAGGTGTGTGCATGTGTGTATCATCGTGGCGGGGGTGTGCACAGGTGTGTGCATGTGTGTATCATCCTGGGGGGG